>CAHIKZ030000083.1:290000-297500 GCA_903632075.3 Acanthosepion pharaonis | reverse complement strand
AAACCAGATAACGAGCGGGTGAAGCCTGCTATCTATATAATAATATGAGATTTGATAAAAAAAAAAAAGGGGTGCTCTGTTAAAACCACTTGGCACAACTAACCGTAAATGCACACAAAATTATAACGTTCTCATTCACTAACGTTGTTTATGACAGCGCTTGGAATGAAAGTGTGCCGAGTGTGGTCGTCTCACCCCACTACAGAAGTTCCATCTGTGATTATGGCTTGTGCATCAGTTTTTGGCTAAGAACAACATTACCAAGTTCCGACAAGCACCATATGCTCACATCTTGCCCCTTACCATTTTATCTTCTTTGCAAAAATCAAATCTCCCTTGAAAGGAACAAGATTTCAGTAAGTCGTGGAAATGCGACGAGGCAGCTGTTCGATAGATCTAGGTATATATATATATATATATATATATATATATATATATATATATATATATATATATATATCAGGCCTGACGATTGCATCTAGTATGAAACAGACTGTCGCCTCTAAGTGTTGACTTCTATGTTCACTTTTATATTTACATACGCTCTATCTGTGATATTGAGCACTTTATCCCATAAATATAGCACATCTTAAGACTATATTTTTTTATATATATATATATATATATATATATATATATATATAAACCCTTGTGTAAATTAATTGAAACAATCACTTTACTTTCCTTTCTTTCACTATATGGTCAGTTTTAGACCCACTAGAATGACAGGATGTAATCGATTTCTAATTTTTCCTCAGATTAGGTCATTTGCAGTGATGTCCAGTAATATGAATTTATTTTCGGGGTGTATGATGAAATTTGTTTGGCCTTCAAAAATATTGTGTCATCCGAGATTGCATCGTATTTTTATCACACTCAAACACTATTGTCTAGATTGTCGATTAGTTGTCCGACGGCCATTGTCTGCAATGGAACTTACTCCAAGAAAGCGTACGAAAATTGTAACATTGCACGAACACACTGGCAAGCTTTATCAGTGAGCAAATCAAAGTCCTATACACTGTCCCGGAAACTCCCTGATTTAAATCCAATCGAAAATCTCTGGTCAATCTGCAAGGAACGATTTTTGTGGAATGGACATACGAAGTACTAACATGTGCACTAGGTTATGTTTCATTGGAATAAAACGAAAAAAAGTAAATAATAATGGAATTATTTACATTATTCGGACTATTGTCCTCATCTTTGTCGCCATATTTATCACAACGTTTCGGCCGTTGTACGTTCCGGCCTTCTTCAGGTGGTTGGAATTTCGAACTGAACCCTTTATTTCGCTCACTGTTCTAGTTCCACGTGGCATGTCTGATGGATGTCAGTTATCAGTTATCAGTTATGTCCTGCTAATTTCCCTCTGAAAATTCTCCACTTGTAAGTTCTCCACTGCCTTAACTGCCTTGGGTCCTGTCACTGGATCTAACCAACACCTTTATCCACTAGGCCATGTGTCCTTGAGGACATCTGGGTATGAATTTCTGGGTATTATAAACCTAATGTCTTCAGCAACCATTTTTCCCAGGGCTCATATTGCAATTTTGCTGTTATCATTACATGTTTTTACCAGAGCTCATATTGCAACATTGTTGTTATCATTGCTTTTCTCTGGCACTCCTTATTACTGGTTCCCATATTATATTTATTTCTATGCTTGGTCGGATCAGATATTCGCCAATATTTACATGGAATACTTTGAGGAGATGGCATTAGAATCTATATCTCTAAAGCCAACACTATGGTTAAGGTACGTAGATAACACCTCCATACTCTGGCCACACCAGGAAGATATTCAGGTTCTACTGGACCATGTGAACTCAATAAGACCTTCGATACAGTTCACAATGGAGAAAGAGAGTAAAAACACACTCTCATTCCTGGATGTTCTAATATCTCGAACAGAGCATGAGTTCAAGACATCCGTATACCGTAAACCGACATTCACCGGACAGTACCTCAATTTCAACTCCCACCATCCATACAGCGAAAAGAAAGGGATCGTCCGTTGCTTACAACACCGAGCAAAAGTCATAAGTGGTGACCCAGAGACATTAGATAAAGAATTGGTCAGTATAAGTAGTACCCTACAATGTAACAACTACCCTGGGTACACGGCAGCAGCCCCCAAAAAACTGGGATAGGCGGATACAAGAGGAGGACAACAACACTCAGAAAACAGTCTGCCTGCTTTATGTGAAGGGGTTATCCGAGAAAATACAAAGGATCTGCGGTCCATATAACATCAGGACAAACTTCAAAAGCTTGACGACACGTCGCAGATATCTCTCCCGAGTAAGACCCCCGCTTCCCCCCATAAAGAAGAACACGACTAAAGACTGTGTGTACTCTATCCCATGCAGCTGCGGAAAGGAATATAAAGGAGAGACATCCCGCCCCCCTCAAGGTAAGGCTTCAAGAACACCAGAAAGCTGTAACACGAGGGGAAGTAGAAAAATAAGGCATGGCTGACCACATATGGAGAGAGAAGGGAGATCACCGCCCTCTGTGGGATCATGTTGAAATCATTGACAAGGAACACCATTGGAAAATTCGTAAACTTAAGGAATCAGCACATATGCTAGGCCACAAAAATCTTCCGAGCCGACCAAGCATAGAAATCAATACAATATAGGAACCAGTAATAAGGAGTGCCAGAGAAAAGCAATGATAACAACAATGTTGCAATATGAGCTCTGGTAAAAACATGCATGATATCAGCAAAACTTGCAATATGACCACTGGTAAAAATGGTTGCTGAAGATATTAGGTTTATAATACCCAGAAATTCATACCCAGATGTTCTCAAGGACACATGGCCTAGTGGATAAAGGTGTTAGTTAGATCCAGTGACCGGACCCAAAGAGTTTGGCACGTGGAACTAGAACAGTCTACCCCAGTGAGCGAAATAAAGGGTTCAGTTCTACATTCCAACCACCTGAAGAAGGCCGATATGGCGACAAAGATGAGGACAATAGTCCGAATAATGTAAATCATGTACATAATCCCTAATCTCAGAAATATAAGCAATAACGGAATTATTCGCTTTGTTTCAATTAAATTACACAAAGGTGATTAAATGCAGAATTGATATGTGTTGTAGTTTTCTTTTTATAGCACCAGTTTCGTAGTTATTGATTAGATCTCGTATATAAATAATATATCTGTTGTTGAGTGGGGCAAGAAATGGCTGGTTAATTTTAATGCCTCAAAAACAAGCTGCTCTCTTTTACCCACCACAGAGAACCCTCCCCACCTCCTATTAGAATGTCTGATGCTCACTTCCACGAGAGCACCTCTCTGCAACTGCTTAGTCTCACACGGTCCGCTGACCTGAGATGGAACAAATACATTGAATTGATAGTTTCATTTACCGCAAGGTAATTTGGTTCTCTGTGTCACGTCAGAAAGTCCCCCCCCCGAGTCTATCCTTCAAATCTATAAAACAACCAATCGCCCTTGAATGGAATACTGCTGCCATATATGGTCTGGAGCCCCCGATGTTCATCTTAAGGTCCTCGACAAAATCCAGTGAGGGATATGCAAATTGATTGACCCTGATCTGCATCTCGTTTACAGTGGCTCTCTCACAGACGTACAGTCGCCACCCTCTGTCTTCTCTACAAATACTTTCAGGGTAACTGCTCCGACGAGCTACTTTCGCTAGTTCTGCATGATTTTAAACCTCCTACTAGGTTGGCATCTCAGTTACAGTCGAAACAGTTAAATGTAGCCGTCTCTTCTACTCCAATATCGTCATGTCTCGCACTTCCCGTCTGTGGAACTCCCTTCCACTTACTTCCTTCCCTGATAGCTATAATCTTCAATTATTCAAATGTAATGTCAATCGACATCTTCTGAAGCCTTGATCTATTCTCAGTCCTTCATCCTTTTTCTTATCACGTCTCTTTACTCTTGCTCCCACTCTCAGGAACCCCTTGCGTGCTAGTAGCACTCCCGCCTTGTGTGTTTTTTTGTGTGTGTCCCTATCACAGGGAAATCCGTCCCTGATGTACCGAATCCGTTACTGTAGTCGATTTAGGTGGTGGTTTCCTTTTAGAATAGGTGTGTAGCCCGGGATAGTGAGTTCCAGCAGTGGGGTTGAGGCATTGATACTTGCTTCAGACAGAAACAGGCGGTCAGGTTTAGAATGAAGAAGTTGGAACGTCGACCCCTCACATTGGGGTAACAGATGCTATAGTTGGGGTCTACTTTCTTTTCTTTTTTTTTTCTTCTTTTTTTATTTTGACGTAGGGTTTGCTAGTTCGTTTTAAATTTGTTTGCTTTCATGATTATTTTGGTTGGTTGGGTAATTGGGTGGTTGTTTGGTTGGATGATTGGTTGGGTGGTTGGTTAATTGGGTGGTTGCTTGGTTTAGTGGTTGGTTGTTTGGCTGGGTGGTTGGTTGGGTGGTTGGGTGGTTGGTTGGTTGGGTGGTTGGTTGTTTGGCTGGGTGGTTGGTTGGGTGGTTGGGTGGTTGTTTGGTTAGGCGGTTGGTTGGTTGGCTGGGTGGTTGTTTGGTTGGTTGGGTGGTTGTTTGGTTGGGTGGTTGGTTGTTTGGCTGGGTGGTTGGTTGGGTGGTTGGGTGGTTGTTTGGTTGGGTGGTTGTTTGGGTGGTTTGTTGGGTGGTTGGGTGGTCGGGTGGTTGTTTGGATGGTTTTTTGGGTGGTTGGTAGGGTAGTTTGTTGGTTGGTTGGTTGGTTGGTTGGGTAATTGGTTGATTGGGTGGGTGGTTCGTTGGTTGGGTGGTTTGCTGGATGATTAGTCAGCGGTGGAAACAAACACCCACAAATATCCTTGGTTGACTCGCCCGGAGATACTGCTGTAACAGTGCCCGTTATCATGGCATCGAGAGGCCCCACCGGGGACGTTTGCACGGTCCAGAAACCATTCACAAAATGGAAGTACAATAAACCCGATATTATATACCTGATGATAGGATAGCCTTCTTCGAAATTACTAGAAGGTTCGGATAACGCCAAAATTTAGAAAACGGTTACCCCCAGCATTTTTAATGAGGGGACAAATAACCCCGGAAAGATTCAGGGGTGATACTCCTACTGTACGTGTATCGTCCGCCGAGAGCTCCTTGGGCCAGAAACATCGTACAAGTCAGAAGCCTAGGGTACCAAGGCAAGCTCGCTCATATACATGAGGACTAAAAAAGCCATTTGGAGAAAAGCGTAACGAGGACTGTTCAAGGGGTTGCATTCCCTATTTGTTTTTGCTTAGTATATCAGCTCTTATGGGTTATTTAATGCCGAATTCTAAATATGAAAATCCAAACTTAATTCAAGGGAATGACTTTATTTCATGATTAAATTATGATTACTCGGCTTATTTATGATTACTTTTCACCAAATAATTTTAGAAAATCAAACGAGACGTGAACATTTATTTCTCCTTACAAGAAATGACATTAACCATAGCAATTTATTTTTTGAGGATTTATTCCATGGCTTCAAATTTGCTATAAAAGGTATTGCCATTTTACTATAAAAAATTATTGTTGGTCATTTTATTATAAAATGTATTATTGGTCATTTTATTATAAAAAATTTATTGTTGGTCATTTTTATAAAAGAATATATTGCTGATATTTTTAATATAAAAATATGTTTTTCCACTGTTTTCATTTTTGTTTCTCGGTTCAATATTTGCCCATAACTAAAACCCTAAAAGGTGCTACCACCCCGGCTTATGGAAAGAAAAGCCGTTATGAGTTGGCTTCACTCTCCTAAAAGCCTTCAATGTCTCAATCAGAGATATTGCTGTCAGGTGTAGTTTATGGACATACCCAGGACTAATGCCACTTTTGCACACCCTGTATAATATATATTAGGATATAATAGTATATTTTAGATAAAAAGAATATATAGGAATATTAGCATAAAAAATAATAAGCTAATGTTTAAAAACAATTTGTCAGGAAAAGAATAGAAAAAAAGAAGCGGATGACGAAGTCGCTTTGCAATGAGTAATCTAGAAATAACATTCCAGTTTTTCTTAAATTTGCAATTGTGTAAAATAGTAATGTTTGCCGGTTGAGAATGTAAAACTTTGCCAATAATTAAAATATGCGTGGATGATGTTGGGAGTGGGAAAAATGGCGGTAAATTAGTTTTCGTTTCTGGTGGTTGAATGATAGAGGGGGGGTGTTCTTTTTTTAAAATTCTTCTTTTGTTAGGTTTTCTTTTAAATGAAAATAAAAGAATGAAAGACACGTGCGCTTATGTTTAATTTGTCTTTATTTTCTTTGTCTTGCTTTTCTGTATTAAAAAAAAAACAAAATGGGGTAAATTAAATTGCTGCTAAAATAAGATTTCTCTTAATTCTTCTTAAAAGGTAAATCGTGGCTCGTCTTTCCAATTGAAGAACCAGGAGAGTTTCTCCTAATTTTGTTGCAGACTCAAGCCTGGTTTGTTTCGCCCATAGGCGGGAGAGGCCTACCCTTCCAAATCGATTTGATGAGATGCCCCTGTTCTCAGACATGTTGTTCACCAGATTTATTCGTCAAAGGATGTTAACTGATAGAACCTGTGTCTCTATGACGACGTGTCAACTGCAGGCAGGTTCAATATGTGGTTGATCCCACAGGAGACGAGGGTCTTTTCCAAGTTGTTATATCTTTTAAGTTGATGTATAGGGAAGAGTTCTATCGCATTTCTCGGATGTGGGCCACTCTTCCGGCTTCTTGCATCCCAGTTAACATTGAGCTTCAAAGGTTTAAATGTAGTGTCAATCGTTACTTTCTGTTTTTCTTAATCCCTGTTCATTTAGTGGACTTGAGTAATTCGATGGCGAAAGAGGTCTGCGAAATACCAAATAAAAAATTATTAAGCGCTACAATAGAGAGGAAATTGTGGAGAGCCATGATCGCTTACGTCCTGATGTCACACGGATCATAAAGAAGAAATGAAATTAAGGTACAAGGTATGTGGAAGGCAAAATGTATACAGGTAGAGAGAGCGGGTCACCTGCCTTAGGGGCTTGTGTGAATCGATGGAGTAACGAGGTGTGGCTTGGACGGTAAAAAGATGCAGGTTACAAAGAGTTGGACGTTGTGGAGAGGCATGATCGTAACAAAGAAATAAAATTAAATATCTTTCTAAAACAATAATCACGAAAGACTTCAAGACAGCAGTGACACCAAGAGAAAAAAAAAACCGCCATTTTGACAAAAATAAATTATAATAAACATAGAATAATATGCCTTTTTCACAGTCTGGTTGTCGTGTTCTTTCTTACGTATATACATGGCATAGATAGATAGATAGATAGATAGATAGATAGATAGATAGATAGATAGATAGATAGATTGTAAATATTTAGATCAATACTGCATAGGGACTTGAACTTCAATGTTGACTGTAATCCAAGAAGCCGGAAGAGTGACCCAAATGCGAGAAATGCCATAGAACTCGTCTATATACATCAACTTAAAAGATATAACGACTTGGAAAAGTCCCTCGTCTCCTGAGGGATCAACCA
>CAHIKZ030000083.1:257500-285000 GCA_903632075.3 Acanthosepion pharaonis | reverse complement strand
AGGACAACGAAAATATATATATATATGAAAAATAGTTTTGTTAAAACTAAGCGAAAAGGTCTACCTGTTTTATCGTACTAGATAGATAGATAGATAGATAGATAGATAGATCAGCTTTCGACTTCTTAAGTCATTATCAGGATAGGTTGAGACAAGTTGTGAGTTTCGCAGAACTTGTTAATGTCGTGATGTAAACAAAGTGTGTTATGACGTAAGCGAGTTTTATATATATATTTGAGAATGCGGGCTCTTAAGTTATAATAGTTTTTATTCATTGATGGCTGTTTATATATATATATATATATATATATATATATATATACGTACATACATATTTAACCGATGTGAACACTGGAAAAGTGTATATATATATATATATATATATATAGAGAGAGAGAGAGAGAGAGAAAGGAGAGAGAGAGATAATATTAGTGGTAAATATACAAATACATATGCAATCATAGATCTAAAATATATTAATGGTAAATATATTTTTATTCCCGGACTTGTTTTTTCTGTTTTCTTCTTGAATTTGTGGGTTTGATGAATTGGATCGTATTTACGATTCCAATGGAATAAATTATAACCATGGAATATTATTGTTTAAGCCTTTTCTATTATATATATATATATATATATATATATATATATATATATATATATATATATATATATATATATATATATATGTATGAGAGAGAGAGAGAGAGAAGAAAGAAAGAGAGAGAATTAATGCAAATATAAAATTTTTCACTCAGCGAATTGGTATTACCTACAGCATCCTGAATCTAAAGTTTCGTAGACGGGTCCTCCAACATTTACTCCGTCCACTCGACAGGAGATATCAGCAACTGACTGTGTATTTCTTCCTTTTTTCTTTTATATATGGACTTTCTATTGGTGCTAGGTCGATTTTTATATACATATATAAACTCTTTATTAAATTTTTTTGCATTAATACAAGTGATTTCTTTTCCGGCCATAGAGTGTTTAAACATTGTTCAAATATCCAAACCAAAAGTCAAAGAATCAAATAATCGCATCTGTGAATGTACAAAATTTATTTACCAATGTCTCCGTCAACATTGATATCATTATATATTATTAGACAAATTAAAAACAAATTTGAAAGTCTCTCTGTCTTTAAATTTACATTAGAACTTTATATTAAGAAAAAATTCCATTCTTTGATGTATCCATTGATTCCAGCACATAAATTTACTACTTCTCTATATAAGAAACCCACTAGCATTAACTCATGTCTTCTCAATTAGACCGCCCTGACGGCTGGGGCTGGAGAATACGCCGACTGCACCTCAGCAGAGGGGTAAGACGCCACTCAATGGGGCGTCCTGGGTATAACGATAAACTACGTCCGATGCCGGTGTTCCCAAATCCACCCTAACCCAGGGTGATAGCACCTGTTAGGGTCCCAGCTATGGGCAAATAGTTGACCCCGAAAAAAAATTACCAACAATACGTTTTTGAAAATAAATATTACAGCAATACAGTTTTGAAGGAAAGAATTGTTACCAGAAATAAATTTTTGACAAAACAAATTATTACCAGAAACAAAAATTTTGTCTGCATTAAATAACCTATTGAGGTTGATATGCCGTAAAACAAAATAAACTAAACCAATCTAAACCAAATAATACATATTCTATTCATACGAATCTATCCTAAAAATGTTGTCGGCATTAAATAACCCATTGAGGCTGATATGCCGTAAAACAAAATAAACCAAACCAATCTAAACCAAAGTATACATATTCTATTCATACTAATCTATCCTAAAAATATTGTCAGCATTAAATAACCCATTGAGGTTGATATACCATAAAACAAAATAAACCAAACTAAACGCAACAATAGAAGTTAGCCATTGTAAAAACCTTAATCCAACGCACACAAATGTTATTTTCTTCCAAAACTATATTTTATAAAAAGTTACATAACATTAAGCAAACTTTTGTTTATAATGGATTTCCTAATTCCATCGTTGAACAACAAATTAAAATTCGTATCAATAAACTTAATACCGTAATGGCAAAAATATGCAGGTGTATGCTTTAAGAAAGCTTTATTCATAGAAGGTTCGCATATAGTGTCCTTTTATAGTCCCAGTAAACAGAGATAACTCTCAAAGAGGAGAGTAATGAAAAAAGGGGTGACCACACTTGGTTACTCATAACAAGTACCTCTAGCAAAATTAATAATATTAATAATAATAGTGTACGTCAAAATAAACATAACACTATTATACTATTGTAACCAAATGCATAATAATTACAAATATGATGAAACATCATTCAAAAACATAACAGGTAGAAATGTTAAACCCATTAATAATAATAAAGTTAAGCTCATCATATATTATAAAAAACTATTGACCTCATAGTCTCTAACAACCCTACAACGACACAACTATATCCTCTACAAAAAAAAAACAATGTAGTGTATAAGTTTACATACCCATTCAGAGATTGTATCACTGACTAATAATAAACCAACTACATATATTGGTTATACTACAACCACGCTCTCCCGTAGACTTACCTGTCATCATTCTTGTCTTAGTTCTATTAAACAACATTTCTAAGAAAAGCATATCCATGTACATAATATAAGAGAAATATTAGTATTAAAACAACAATACTCACACATACACGCAGTAAAAAGAACCTTCAGATATTGGAGGCCATCTATATTCAGCAAAGCAACACACATTCAACAAAATTACATTTCAAACTAGTCACAACACATTACAGTGCATCAAGACATACGATTCTGTTGTTAATATTTCAGTCACTCACGTGGTATGACGTCATAGAACCACATCATGAGTTAACGACCTGTGTTTGTTATTCTGCAACCGTTATCGTCGCATAGCAATCTTCTATGTCAGCATAACAGAATATCATCTTTGATGGTGAATATCTTTGTTCAAATACCCGTATAATCATTCTAAAGATGGCTCATGTGAGCCGAAAGCTTAGATCAAGGAACAGCGTAATAAAAAATATCCAAAATTTTGGACAATTTTAGTCTTTATTTCCCCCGAAATTAAAGCAACTACGAAGTTTAGAACGGCTCATGATCAGACATAGACATTCATTGTCTGTTATATTTAACAATATTTGTTTAAATAATGATCTGCTGGCTCAATACATTTAATATATATATGTGTGTGTGTGTGTGTGTGTGTGTGTGTGTGTGTGTGTGCGTGTGTATATGTGTGTGTGTTTTATGCGTGTATTTAATGATCTCCTGCCCCAATACACTATATATATATATATATATATATATATATATATATAATTATAAATAATAATAATATATATATAATAATAAAATAAATAATATATAATAATATATAAATAATATATAATAATAAAATAAATAATATATAAATATATATATAATTATTTTTTTAAAATATGATTCCTTCGCTACATAAGAGTTCCCATGTTTCAAAAACTTTAATTTAAGCTCTACTTCTGTATGGAGCAGTGTTTTTTAAAAATAAAAGCAAAAATACTAAAGTAATCCGGATTATATACCCAGCGTGTTCTTTTCCTATTTTTCTACATATCAGCATATATATATATATATATATATATATATATATATATATATATATATATATATATATATATAGTGTATTAAAGGCAGCAGATTATTATTTAAACATATATATATATATATATATATATATATATATATATATATATATATATATATATATATATATGAAATTTATTATATATATCATTTATATATTATATATGCGCGATACTTATTGGAAAGCGCTCAATATCAGTGATGGAGCTAATATAATCAAATTAATCAGTTTGTCTGATGATCGCAAAAAGCGTGAAACCCAGGGTCACAAACTCACATCAACCCAACTATATATATATATATATATATATATATATATATATATATATATATATATATATACCATAGATATATAAATATATATATATATTCCATCTCCCAATATATGCATGTCAATTTATTTCATGTCATCATTAAAAGGCATGACTCTATATTTCCCTTACCTTGTAAGGATGCTAGTCATTTTGTACACCTACTCGTCGGTGTTGCGCATTCGGACATAATTTTTGCTGCATATGCGCAACTCTTTTCTTTCTGAGGCTATGACTCGCAAATAAGGAATTTCACGTTCTTGTTTTCTTTTTCGGAAGAATTTATTAGTTACGAATTGTTATCGATTCGCAGCAAGCATTTCCGCCTCGCCTGGGAAAATCTGCCGGCTTCCCCCGCCCCCCCTCCAAACCAAGATTCTTCGGTATTCTTCAATTACAAATGAGTATTTTTAGATTCGAGCGCATTTTATGCAGAGGCTGCTACGCTTGTAACTAAATCGGTGCGCTAACATGTATCATGCTCTAAGGCCGACACATCACAAGATATATATATATATATATATATATATATATATATGTGTGTGTGTGTGTGTGTGTGTGTTATAAAAAATATACTTTTAAAGTATGCTATATTTATGGGGAAAAGTTCTCAATATCAGAGCGTATGTAAATGTAAAATTGGATCTTGAGGTCAACACCAAGCAGGGACGGTCAGTTTCAAGTTGGAACACAATCTTCGTGGCAACTTGAATATATATATATATATATATATATATATATATATATATATATATATATATATATATATCACCGGTAGGACAACTCAGAGTATCATGTACAACGCAATCTTAAGGTCGTTAGTGTAGGCCGACTGTTACGTAAATTTCTTTATATATACTTAGTAGGTCTGTTTTATTACATCGAACATTGTTTCATTAACACCAGCTCTCTCTCTCTCTCTCTCTCTCTCTATATATATATATATATATATATATATATATATATATAATGGTGTTTCATTAAGGCGGGCTATATATAAGGGTGTTTAATTAAGAGGGATTAAAGTCAGCAGTAAATAACTCAGTGTTATTGGGGAAAATTAAATTTATTTATTTCTCTATTGGATCATGTTATTTAAGTCATGACAATTATGTGCGAAAAATAATATCGCCCAAATGTCTACCAAATCTCTCTATATATAACATTCCCATTTAAAGAAAACTAACAATTTTTAACAAAATGGGTTCATTGTACCAGTTTATTGGCATTGACACACCGGCATCTAATTATTGAAAAGGATTACACAGTCTAGAATGCGTGTACAATAAAGTTGTTTATATGATCAGCTTTGTATTAGATATTTGCTGTCATTTATTACTGATTTGTTTTGAGACAAAGGCAGTTAAATTTGTCCAAAATATTTATGGATAAAGTATTGGTCAGGTGTCGGTGTTTAATGGGTTAATTTGCAGATAAACGCAAGTAAAAAAAAAGGAGGAAAGACTTGTATAGTGATCACAATGGGATTTCTATTAAATCTCACTTGCACACAGAGTTGTACGTATGTGCATATTTGTAAAACTGTATTCAAAATAACTGCTGTTTGTAAAGGGTGTTTCATTAAGACGGAATATATGTAAGACGGATCAAAATCAACAGTAAATAAATCAGTGTTATTGGTAAAAAAATATATTTATTTCTCTATTGGATCATGTTATTTAAGTGATGATAATTATTGTTGAAAATAATGTCCACCAAACCTGAAAGAAACGAAAAAATCATTAGACGCTTAAACTTAATTCACATTAAAAATCGGTCCCATTTACTGGAACATCTTTTATATATAATAGTCCTTATTATGCTTGTATTCATTGCTGAACGCTGATAATCCATTTCTTCCTGATTTCCAATGCATTTCTATATAAAATCATTAGCAATGTATTTACATTATACATGTAATATATTTATATTGGTAATGCTTAGATTAATTCCTGACCATGGACAGTCACTTTCTTCATGATTTTCAACGCATTGCTATAGTAAAATCATTAACAACGCACTTATATTATAAAGGGTGTTTCATTAAAACGGATCAAAGTCAGCAATAAATAAATTGGTGTTATTGGTGAAAATTTACTTATTTCTCTATTTGATCATATTATTTAAGTCATAGCAATTATGTGTGAAAAATAATATCGCCCAAATGTCCGCCAAATCTGAAAGAAAAAGGAAAGAATCATTAGACGCTTAACTTGATTCACATTGAAAATCGATCCAAGTTATTGGAACATCCTTTACATATATATATATGTGTGTGTGTGTGTGTGTGTGTGGTGGGGGGTATAGTTATCGCTAATGTAAAAGCTATACCTGAGGGGTTAAAATACATTATGAAAATGAAAAACCTTTTTTGAAGTTTTTATTGTAGTTTTACTCCCAAGCTAATTGATTAAATTTAATATTTCCAATAAGCAAAATACTTTGCTGAATTTTAAATCAGTTTTAAACTTATTGCAATCTTGTTTTCTGATTACCGAAAAAAATCGATAAAATCGTCCATATTGACAAACTTGTCAACACAACATAATTCTCTTTATTAAAAAATATTTCAAAAATAAAATATACATTTTGAACCGTTATTTGGAAAAATTAGCCTCTTCAAAGTTTAATTAATTTGAATAGAGATAAACATTACTTACTTTTATTTTCAAGTACCTCGGAAAAGCATTTTCAACGCGGATAGGGTTGTTTCTATGAAATGTTGACACATCTATCGACAGTTTGATGCTTGGAAAATTTATAAGGTGGAAATAATCGTAATAACATTTTATGACGAATACAGCATTAACGCCTTTTTCATATAATTTTTTTAACTACTCAGTCATCTTACACATTTAAAATATGAGTATTCTAATATTTTATTGAATTTTAGCTACTTTGGCTTTATAGTCTTACTTACGAAGATGTTTATTGAAAAAATATTAGAAAATTATCAATAAATTTTAAATTTACTATAGCTACCGCACTTGTTTTCTGATATCATGTATGGACGTCCGTATTTACAAAAATACACATAATGCAAACACTCAATTAAGCTGAAAAATTGAATCATCCTTGATAATGGCTAAAGGTATAGCCGAAAGCGCTCGGAAATATAAAACATTTGGACAATTTTTACACACTCTTTATCCAGAAAAGAAAGCTCTTGTTAGAACACAAGAATATTTAAATAAAAAAAGCTTAACCTTGTCTGTCGTTTTTAATGAAACATTCATACACACACACACACACACACACACACACACATATATATATATATATATATATATATATATATATATATATATATATATATATATATATATATATGTTTGTGTGTGTACGTATGTATATGATGTGAGATCAATAATTCCACACATTTACACGAAGTTATTGTAATTAGATCGAAAATGTTCACTCTATAAGGTTCAATCAAAGTGACTTGTAAACACCCTCGAATTAAACGTTTTGACAAGGATGGAAATTAATTTTACAATATTACATACTGGACTCTCCCGTCGATTTTGACGTATGAGGATCAAGCAACACAATTCCTAGAAAATGACAGCCAGACTACCGGCAGAAATCCATATAATTATAGAGGTGAAGGCTCTGTGCAGCACCAATCACACTTCTTGAAGGGCCGAAGACAGAGACCTGGCGCAATGTGTGCCACAAGGTCCCCAAACGTCCCTCTGCAGGTTTTGAATTCAGAGTTGTCCTTCTCCTAGACCAGTTGCCATCTAAGGCTATAGAATCCAGTCTGTCCATAAATGGGGTGAGAAGAAGAGGATTCATACCTTTCCTAAGAATATTAGCATGTAAGTGAATATAATGGACGCGAATCGATTTTTTACCACTGTGCCGCCATACAATACTACATATGTGAAAATAGCATATTATACAACAATATTATATTTGTGTTGTATAATATGATATTTTCATAGCCAGGTTGCCTCCTTGTTGATATCCCTACGTATATACAGAGCATAGATAGATACATTGATAGATAGATACATAGATAGTTAAGAAGAGAATGTCATAGATAGATAGATAGATACTAACATATAGCTATCTAGCTATATCAGTAACTTCATATTTTTCCTTCTTTCTTTCATTCGTTTTCTATTATCCAAACCTATCTATCTATCTATCTATCTATCTATATATATATATATATATATATATATATATATTCCTATCTTCACTCTCTCTCTCTATATATATATATATAGAGAGAGAGAAAAAAAAAAATATAGATAGATAGATAGATAGATAGATAGATAGATAGATAGATAGATAGATGTTAACATCTATCTACTTAGCTTTATCAGTAGCTTCATATCTTTCGCTTTTGTATTATTCTGATCTTATCTATCTATCAATCTATCTATCTATCTATCTATATATATATATATATATATATATATAGATAGATAGATAGATAGATAGATAGATAGATAGATAGATAACATCTAGCTACGGAGCTATATCAATAATTTCATATCTTTCCTTATTTCTTTCTTTCTCTGTTATTCAGATCTTAACTATATATATATATATATATATATATATATATATATATTACTATTTCCTTCTCTCTCTCTTCCTATATATATATATATATATATATATATATATATATATATATATATATATATATATATATTTACAGAGAATGTGATAGATAGATAGATAGATAGATAGATAGATAGATAGATAGATAGCAATGTGGGAATAGAGACAAATTTCAATTGACTAAAACAAAACCATTTCTACCTAATTTAATTGATTGACCTATAGAAAATGAAACTAGAAAGATTGATCTAAAGACATCCATATGCTTAATCATAAAAGGTCAGACACGGTCAAATCCCCGGGAATTAATTGACAACCTTTATTTTTCTTTTCTCGCAGCTAATTCCCATCTTTTGTTTGACACAAATAAGTTGTTATTTAGTAATAGAACTTATTATTTCACACATTGAATGTAATTACATTTTTTCTCTTACTCCCAAATTCAATGTTATATGCCCGTTGCTTCGACTTACCCCGTGAGACTGTTTCAGTGGAAAATTGTTCCTTTAAGCCTGTCTAATTCTCGCATATGGTATCGATATAAAATGAACCGGTCGCTTAATCTGAAGATTAAATATTTCCTTCCAAAAAAAAAAAAAATTCTCTCCTTTTTTACTCACCTTCCACTGCTCCTTACACTCCTTACTCTCTTTCCATTTCTCCTTGCTCTCCTTAGTCTTTCTAGCAATCTTTGCACATATTCTCTATTTCTAATTATTCTCTTTACTTTATTTCCGTCTCTCCTTATTCTCCTTATACATTCTCTCTATCACATTTTACTCGCTCTTTTTTACTCGCCCTTCATCGCTCTTTACTCTCATTTCATCCCGCCTTCCTGTCTATGCACTCTCTCACTATCAGTCCTTACATCCCTTTGTTACCGACCCTCCATCTCGCCTTACTCTCCTTACTAGATTTTCATCTCTGCTTGGTCTGCTTACTCACACAATTCATATTTTTTTACTCTCCCTCCATCTCTTCTTTCTCTTCGTGTTTCCATTACATCCTTCCTTTCTTTCTTTTTTTTTTCACTCACTTTATCATTATTTACTTTCTTTTCATACTTACCCTCCATCTTGCTTAACTCTCCTTACTCACTTTTCATTGTTTTTACTCACTCTCTCTATCACTACTTACTCTCCTTTCTGAATCTCCTTATTCTCGGCTTACTGTTATATGAAGTTGAAACACCAGTTGCCGTACGATCACCGCAGTTAAGCAATGTCGAGCCTCATCAGCACCTAGATGGGTAACCGCTTGGAAATACCAGTCGCTGTAAGCTTGAATGAGCGAGTGGTGCAATGGTGCTCAGAATTGTTAATCGGAGACCAAAGTTCGAATTCTTGTTGGGTTCGAAATATTCACTTGAGTGAAAATACATCTTTTCCCCATCCCCAGCTATTGGATAATGAGTAACACTTGTATCACTAAATCCTTATTAACCAAAAAAAAATTCTTACAATCATAATTTTTTTCTGGCATTAAATAACCCGCAAATGGTTGATAAGCCGTAAAAAACTAACTCTCATTCCTTCTCCCATTGTTAATTCTTTCGTCTCTCTTTACTCTCCCTTCTTATACGACTTACTCTCCTTACTTACTCTCTTCGCCATCTCTCTCTCCCTGACTTCCATATGCTCTCTTTTTATATGACGTCATTTGCGAACAAACCCATTCATTATGGTAACCTTGTATTTTTATTCCACAGACGGAGAAAGGCAAATTTAAATAATATGTATATACATTTATTCATTGTTACTATTGTAATTTTATTACCTGTCATATGTTTTTCTCCGAAACCGACTCTCTTTCCTCTCAACAGATTTGCCAAAAAAAAACAACAAAAAAAATCACGCATTCTTGTCTCGTGATTGACGTAAATAAAAACATAAATGTGCTGTCAGAATTTATAAGGAGGAATTGTCTGGTCGTTCTTGGAGGTACGGAAGACATACATTCGTCTCGTCCGTTAATCTAGAAGGAACCTCCAAGATAAAACCTACGCCCTTATTTCTATTGTCCACTTAGTTTGGACACGATATGTGAACCCGTTAACCTAGAAGGAACCTCCAAGATAAAACCTACGCCCTTATTTCTATTGTCCACTTAGTTTGGACACGATATGTGAACCCATTATTTAAAAGAATATGATGTCAGTACTACACACACTGAGGTGGAATTTAAACATCAGCAGCAAAGGTTTTGAGGGCGATTCAACATAGTAAATCTGATATGTTCTTACTTTTTTGTTTTTTTGCAATGATGTTCACCCTGTACAAGGCCCTGTCGGAAAACACATATTTTCTATGAAGTTTCTCGGACATTCAGGCCGGTTAATGTTGGTAATACTGTTTATTATAAACAGAGCATTTACTTAAATATTTGTATGGATAAAAAAATAACGTTTAAAGAATAATTTTATTAAAATAATTGTATTTTAATATTATATTCATTTTATGACTTCAACCATTATTTTTAGCGAATATCATTTTTTTTGTTTTTGTTTTTTTAGGGTTTTTTTTTCCTCCTTTATTTGGTTTTGTTTTTAAAAAAAAAACTCGCCCGAGAGCAAACTTTCTTTATTCATAGGAGTGTATGCGAGATAGAGTTCAAAGACAATCTGCGCCAAGCGAATTCTCTCTGCGTGAGGCGACGAAGATGTGGTTCTGCAGAAGGATGCTGAGGATATCATGGACCGAGCGTGTGAGCAACGGTGAGGTCTCAGAGATGATGCAAACAAAGAGGAGATTTATATTTAACACCAGGAAGAGGCAACTGAAGTTTCTGGGACACACAATGAGGAAAGTGAGTCTGGAAAATAGAGGGAAAGAGAGACAAGGGAAAACAACGCATGACATACCTGGCGAGCTTGTGCAGGTGGATGACATAACGTGGTCTGGGGGAGGAAGAAGAGGGAAGGAACTTGTTGAGAACTGCAAGGGATAGAGGGATGTCGAGAGTCATGATCGCCTACGTCCTGAAAGGACATGGCACATAAAAAGAAAGAAAGATTTTAGCTCGGTTACTATAGCAAAGGTCACAATATTTTTTGATCAGACCTCATACATATATATATATATATATATATATATATATATATATATATACTAGCAGCCATACAGAGTTGGTCGATCAGAAAAAGCATCAATTAGAATGGAGCAAAAACAGCATCATGTTTAGATGTAACAGTCTATCTTCTTTAATTTCTTTAATGTACTTTCATTAAAAAAACATTCTGAATTAATGCAGTTACTGATATAACAGAAGTAGTCTTTATTCAATTGAAGTTAGCGGAGGCCATGAAGGGGTAAAATAGGAAACATGAAGACCCGCTTCAAACTACAATTATTTTGAAGTTCTTGAAATTCAATTTGTCAGTGTGTTACCAGGGATGTAAAAGAGGATACATTTATAAAGCAATTGTTAAGTTTGATGAAAATTGGTTGAAAAATCAATGAAAAATAAGAAAGAAACCAGTATAAATCACCATTTACGCGGGTTTTCACTATATAGGTGGACTCAATTATCAAGTTAAATGACTGTTAAACAATTAACTTATTGTTGGCTACAATTGAGTGAAGTTTGTATTAGATTGCTTGAAAATTGAGGGAGTTTTTAGTTTCAAATTTGTGAAGAAATCGATTTTTCGTTTTTCGCGGTTTTTCGCTAAACGCAGTGGCGTAGAAATAAAAATGAGGTATCGTTTAGCTCGTCATGATGTAAGTAACCTACATACTGAGTTTGAACGAAATCGGAGGTAAAAAGTTGAATTTATCGATTTTTGATCGGCTTCATCGATTATTGATTTTTTAAAACTTATCGATTTCTTTTTTGACAGCCATTTAAGAAAACAGGAAAATCTCTTGTGTTCGTGCCTCAAGGATTAAAGATTCTGTCTTCTTAATTCTTGTTCTTTTATTTTCCTCTCTCCTTAAGAGTAGTGTTTCTCATATTCCCTAACCCTCAGTAACTCCTTGCGTCTTAGTGGCTTTATTGTTTTGCTTGTATTCGTGCCTCAAGGGTTAAAGATTCTGTCTTCTTAATTCTTGTTCTTTTATTCTCATCTCTCCTTAATAGTAGTTTTTCTCATCTTCCCTAACCCTCAGTAACCCCTTGCGTCTTAGTGGCTTTATTGCTTTGTTTGGGATGAAATGATTTTTTAGTTCAGCAGTGAAACAGTGAGACCTAGTTGCCAATCAAGTAGCACGATTCAATCCATGCATTCGAAGCACTAAAATCTCATCAGAAGAATTGCAATGAAAATATTTGTAGAAAACACGGGGAAACCACGTCTTAGAAATTGACAGAAGCCGAGATGCCAGGTCAGAATCGATTACTTTTTTGTATAAGAGTAAGTGTCGTGCCAATACTGTGGTTTGAAACTAGATCGCCAGTGAGGAACGCAAGCGGTTCCTTTATTAAGTAGATCACGTGATCATAAAGGAAGTGAATAAATAGGAAGTAGAGTGATGACTATACGTTCACTGTTCACTCTTCTTGCCTATCCAATATTGCTATACGTTCACTCTCTCTACTATACGGATTACGATTCTCTTCTGATCATTATATTATTTGAACAAGTATTAGTAGTACAGATATTATTGGAAGGCATTACTACTACGTGTACTGGCGTCTACGAAATCTCGAATATAACGAGCATTTTTGGAAGTGATAACAAACTTTCGCTTGACATAGCAAAAGTGACAAGCGAAACCGCCCAACATTGCAAAAACATTAAAGACTCTTCTCTGGATATTGTCAAGAATCCCAAAATATATAGTAGAAGCCCCAGACAATAATAAATTACGAGACAATATTTTACGAGTGTTTCTCGTATTTCATTAAAATAAAATTCAGAAGTGTCTGCGTAATATTATAACACATAAATAATTTTAAAATATTTATCAATTTAATTTGAAAAAAAAATGAAAATAAATCTTTGAAAATATTATTTTCCAGTGGATATGTTTTCCCTCCGCAGTCCAAAATTCTGATGTCATAAGTCACCATCATAAAATAGGAGTTATTGCTTTAAAAGCGTAGTTCTCATAACATCCGTAAAAGTTAACATGACATTACGACCCATAGAAACTGACAGAGTGCACGCGTCATTTGTTTTTACACATAATAAGATGTGTAATTGTGAATGTAGTAGAAAGAGGACGCCATTATTAATAATAACCATCTGCTTGTCGCACAATTATACAACGTTATTATACAATAATTCTTTGAAATGAACGTAATTATCGTAAGGATGTGTTTCACATTAAATGTTAACTAGTAGTACTCGAGAAAATTTCACGACTTTCTTTTTTTTAATTTTGTTTTCTTTCTTTTTCGGACTGAAATCAAGCAGCGTCTCGGATTTGTCTTTTTCTGTTTTTCTTCGCCGCTATTTATGAGGTTTTGGCTAGGCGTTTCCCTCTGTCTTTCTTTCTTTATTTCTTTCTTTCTTCTTTACGTTAAAACCAAGAAGTGTCTCTGATATGTCTTTTACGTCTTTCTTCGCGATCAAAATGGAATAGTCCAGTATTTATGGGGTATTGGCTAGGCGTTTCTCTCTTTCTTTCTTTCTTTTTCTCACTGAAACCAAGTAGTGTCTCAGGTATATCTTTTCCGTCTTTCCACGCAATGAAAATGGAACAGTCCATTATTTATGAGGTATTAGTAGGGCGTTTTTTTTTCTTTTTCTTTCTTTTTCTCACTGAAACCAAACAGTATCTGATATGTATTTTCATTTTTTTCGCAATCAAATCCGAACAGTCCACTACTTAGGAAATATTGGCAGGATGTTTCTTTCTTTCTTTCTTTCTTTCTTTCTTTCTTTCTTTCTTTGACTGAAATCAAACAGCATTTCTGATATGTCTTTTCTATCTTTCTTCACAATCAAATCGGAACAGTCCACTATTTAGGAGGTATTGGCAGAACGTTTCTCTCTTTCTTTTTCTCACTGAAATCAAACGGGGTCTCAGATATATGTTTTTGCACGCGATCAAAATGATTTATAAATATATTGGCAGGACCACCTACAGTGTCTTTTATAAGTATTTTTTGCAAAGAAGCTTTTTCAATTTTTGAGATGAGTAATTGACTTTTACTTTATTTAATACAGGCATACTCCCTAACTACCCTTCGCTGTCCATTATTTGGCTGACATGGGATATCTGACGATTATTGTGTTATTACGTCGATATGATGTCAGTCATTGATCGTTCCTAATGAACCAGTGTTTCACTCCCTGAACCAGGGAATTGAATTCACGTTTAGTTGATGGCGGTAACATATGTATTTAACCAATTTCCTTATCCACTAAGCCACCATTCCGAAGGACATCAATGATGTTTTATTTTATTTTATTTTATTTTTTTCAATGTTGACAATTAGTTATCATGGGAGATTCATATCGTTTGTCATAATTTAGTTCTTCTTTAATGTTGGCGATCATGGCTCTCCACAATTTCTTGTCCTTTGTAGCGCTTAATATATTTTGTCTTTTCACCCTCTCCCCCAAACCCTACTCTGCTCGTCAGCATGGCTTTCCTCTGGCCCTCTTTTGTGATGTCAACAAACACTCGTTGCCACTTTTGTGATGTCAACGAATACTCATTGTCATTTTCGTAAAGCTCGTTGTAGTAGAGACTTTGTAATCGCAGATACAACTATAGTAACGCCGTTGAACAATACTGGTGTCAAACGCCTTCGAATAATACTCGCACTAATAGTACTTGCCCGATAATACTCGCTCGAATAGTAACCACCGTATAGTGATCCGAATAGAGAAAAAGTATAGTGAATGGAGTAGAGAATAGGGGCCCGTATTGTAATAGAGGATAGACTAGAAATAGCGATCCGAATAATAATAGAGGATAGAATAGAAATAGCGATCAATCTAGACATCACGCGACTTCTTATATATGCGTTTCCTCTATAGTCGCGTGGTCTACTTAATTCAATAATGGGATCGCCTATGTTAGCTCACTGGTGATTTATGTTCAAACCCAAGTGTCGGCAGCGAGACTTTATTACTATATAACATCCACTTATCTTCAATCTGTCCTGTGAGTATCAAATTTTCCAAACCCTCTTTCTTCATTATGTGCCCAAACAAAATTTTGACACACACGTGGAATATCGAAGGCAAAAGGGATGTCGGTACGCACCGGGTCACCTACCCTGAAGAGCAAATGGATCGCAGTAGAGTGGTTGGAAGGGTTGGCAAAGGAAAAGAACAGACGTTGCTAAGGGCTAAAAATGATAGGAGCTTGTGGAGAGCCACGATTGTCCTGAATTTTCGTTTATCCTGTTGAACGGATTTTCTCTGAAGGAGGCTCTGTGTTTTGAGTACTTATTGGGATTTAAGATCAGCTAGGGCCTCAAGTGTAACACGTACATAAGGTCCATCGCTAAAGAGGCCAGCAAAATGGTCGTTTCCCGTTACCGGTCCAGTAAGTATCTGACTCCACGTGCTATGCTCTTCATTTACAAGAGCCAGGCTGAAAATCGAGTACTGCTGTCATATATGGGGGCAGGAGCTACCTAGTCTTCATCTTGCTGTCTCGGTAGACTCAAAACGCCTAGCGGATGATTAATTATTTCCCACAATACAATCGCTTTCCCACAGACAAAATATGATGCAAGTCTCTTCAAACGGAGTACATACCTTAGTTCCGCCAATTCTAACCTTCATGTCTAAGACTCGCCACGCAAAGCACATTCTACCGAACCACCCCCATACCCTTCGTATTCCATCAGTAAGTTCCAGTAGAGCAGCTTCGTCCTACGAACAACTAATTTGTGAAACCGACTACCAAGAAGATGCTTCCCCGATCACTAAACTCTCAACTTGTTCCAGTCTGGGTTTAGCTTTAATCTTCTCCCCGGATCCTTATAAACTGTGCTGCTCACATCTTACTCTGTAACCCTCTACCTCGAGTGGCTCTTGGACCTTGTACAGAGTGAATATTATTTTTTTTAATAATTTCACCCCAAGCAAGGCAATAAAGCCACGGTGGCGGTTCCTGGGAGGGAGAGAATAAGAGAAAAAAAACACTATTAAGAAGAGAGAACATTAAAATTTGAGGAATTAAGGAAACAGAAGATAACGATTGACATTGTATTTAAATTTTTGGAGATCAAAGTTGACTGGAAAGCAAGAAGCCGGAAGAGTGTTTCACAAACGAGAAGTGTGGGGGGAAAATGTTAGCATAGAACTTATGGTTACATCTAGCGATTTCAACTAATAATTTGATGAGACCTAGCTGCCAATCTAGTACTGCACTCCAATTTATAAAGTCGAGGTACCAAAGAGGAAAATGATATTTATTCTCCTTATTTACAAAAAATGTGGCACAAGGTTAAAAGGGTGAGTAGGGAAGTCTGGTCTTCTTTTGTCTTATAATTAAACCTAGTTAGCCATGATTACTGACTCAAACATACCACAGTAATCCTTAAACCAAAACAACACATTCTTACTTACCATTGTTACTACAGTTACCATAATACCTCAAGTCTCTATGCAGTCCTAACTAGTCTCCATATGTACAATTTTTCAAGGTGGTTGGAATAAAAATAACAACTTTAAAAAACACCATAGAGGAAAATAATATTGATTTTGTAAAATACAAAAATGTGGCACAATGCCAAAAGGGAGAATAAGGGAAGGTTGGTCTTCAGTCTGTCTTATCTTAAACTTAGCTAGACAGAATTATTGACCAAAACATACCACAGTATACCTTATACCAAAACAACACATACTTATTTACCATTTTTACTACAGCCACCTTAATACCACAAAGTCTCTATGAAATCCTAACTAGTCCTCATATATATAATTTGTCTGTGGGGGATGCGGAATAAAATAACAACTTTAAAAAATGAAACCCCAATGAATATTTACAATCTTCATACAAGAAACTAAACATAATGGAGGAAAATTTCTCGGAAGAATTATCATGAAAATATTTATAGAAATGGCGGGGGGGATTTTTTTAAATGTTAAAAATACTTTTTCTTCCTTTTGTTTGCACCCTGTTTATCTATTTAACCAAATTCCAGAAATGATGTCACTCATTCTGAAGAAAAACGGGAATATCTACTCAGAGTGTTTTATTGTCTTTTTTTTTTTTTTTTTTTTTTTTTCCAAACGAAAGTCCTTCGCTTTAAAAGTCCACAGCTATTTGGTCGACTGAGGATTTTTATTGTCGTAAATCTGGGTAATCAATAATTCATAGCAAATTACTGTCAGCCGTTAAAGCCATACCGGAGATTCGTGCTTTTGACTGAAGAGGAATGAAAAGTAGGGGAGATAACTGGACGAAGTGGGGGGGGAAGGAAAGTAATATTTATGGCGTTTAAATTAGATCTGATTTTTCTTTTTTACGGAGGCGGAAACAACAAACAATTTAGAAAGGCACAATGGCAAGGAAGTTCGCAAACGAATTCGCTTCTCCATTGGTTTACGGCCACACCACGTTGAACCACGGCTCCCGAACGATCACCAACATTAAGCAACGGCGAGACTGGTCAGTACCTAGATGGGTGACCGCTTGGAAATATCAGGTGCTGTAAGCTTGAATGTGCCTATGGTGTAATGGATAATGGTTCGGAATTGTAAATGGGTGAGCTGAGTTCTAATTCCCCTTGGTTTCGTTATATTAACTTACGCGCAAATACTCTCGAAAAACATACGAATCCACCACTTCTCCCCCAGTATGGGTTAATTAGTAAAATTTGTATTACTAAAACATTATCTCAAAAATCTTACAATCTAAAATATGTTCAAACCTTAAATAGCCTGCAAATGGGTTGGTAAGCCGTAGAAAACAAATCAATCTCTTCTTCGTCTTTTTATACGCGATCACGGCTCTACACAGCTTCCTCTACAACTCTAAGCAATGTCTATCCTCTTACTATCTCTCCTAGTCCCTGTTTGCCCATTTGAATACGATCGTTAATTAGATGATCCCTTCTTCCTCACTTGCCTTCAATAAGCCTTGTGAGTGTCAAATTCTCCAAGCCCTATTTCCACGTTAGGTGTCTCGGAATGTTCAGCTTTTTCTTTCTGATTCGAAGTATAAATGTTCTTCTTGTGTTCATTTTCCTTGAAATATCTTCATTTTTATATGCTCCCTCAGTGGTATTCTCAGTATCTTTCTGTAGAACAGTACCTCTATTGCCCTAAGTCTCTTCTTTATCTGTGAGGAAATTGTCACCCATTCACTACCATATGGGAGGATGTCTTCTCGCTGGATTTAACTTTAACGGCGAGGCGATCCTAACAGAACTACAAGTCCTACCAGGATTTATTATAGACGGACACAATCTTAACAACATGACATACGTAGATGACACCGTGTAGAAAGCAGGCACAAATTAAACTGCTGGAAATCCTAAACAAGTACGTAAAGGAAAGCGGGTGGAAAAAAAAAGACTAACGTGCTATTGTAAGAGGACAGAATCTATGGTCGTTAGCAAAAGGGGCAACCCAAAATGTCAACTACGAATTGGGGATGTCAAAATCGATCACGTGAAGAAATTTAACGATCTGGGTTAAAAGTCTCACATTTTCCAAGCCCCCTTACCTCATGTGTCCTAGAAACATCAGCTGTTTTTTTTGTTTTTTTTTTTGTTTGTTTTTTTTTTTTTGTTTTTTTTTCTGGTTTGATTTACACGTTTTCTTTTTCTTCCCTTTTCTCCATAAAAGCTCATATTTTCTCACCATGATAGTCTCAGCATCCTTCTGTGGTGCTCTATCTCTCTTGCCACGAGTATTTTCTTTTTCTCAGAAGAAATTCTCCAGCATTCAGTGCCCTATTGGTGAGCTGATTTTACATATTACTTTCTATGTTTCATACAAGGTTTTTCCTGTTTCTTAATACTTTGTTTGACTTTTGGAAGACATCTTTTGCTATTCCTATAATGCTTCAGATTTCTGTGCCACATAATAGCCATAGATCCTCTGTTGATGTTTTCAAAGGCTAAACGTTAAATTTAGAGGAATATAATAAGAAGAATATTATTGGATAATCCTAGGTAAGTTTTTGTTCCACACCAAGTTAACTTTATATCTTATTCTGGAAACTATGTTTCATTGAGGGATGTTTTCGCGAGTGAGGATGTGTAGCTTTCTTGAAAGATGCACCTACATTTTGAATGCAGGTGGCAGTTTTATTTTCACAGATACAATTTTCTAAAAGCCGTTTACAGGCGTAACATCTATGCCTTGCCATTACCGACTGTTAAAAATCAATATTCTTTCTTTTAGCAAACCTAGAAAACATTTGAACCCAGACAGAAATATATTCAATATACGAGACATAAATGAATAGAGGTGGGGATGACGGAGATTATTCAGCTTTAAGTGTTTACTAAGTAAAGAAAACGTTCATCTGTTACCCTCAGAATTGTCTTACCGGAAGCGTGAGCCGCCATTTTGAAAACACCGCTAATGGGCATTTGTTTCAGCGGACAAGCGAACTATTTACGGGCCGAGAGATTTAATTCTTTTCTTTTTTTAAATAGAAGAAAAAGAAGAAGAAAAAAAAAGAAAAGGAAGAAGTAAGAGAAGAAGAAAAAGAAGAAAAGGAAAAAGAAATAAGAGAAAGAAAAGAAGAAAAGATGAAGAAAAAGAAAAGGAAGAAGAAGAAAAATGAGAAAAAGAAAAAGAAGTGAAAAAAGAAAAAGAAGAAAAAGAAGAGGAAGAAGAAAAAAGAAGAAATAGAAAATGTAGAAAAAGAAGAAAAGAAAGAGAAGAAAAAAAAGAAGAAAAAAAGAAAACAGTCGTTTCGGTCGTTGTACGCTTCGGCCTTATTCAGTTGGTTGGAATGTCGAACTGAACCCTTTCACTGAGGTAGACTGTTCTAGTTCCACGTGCCATATTTTAATGGGTGTAAACGTTGTAATAAATACGGCGACAAAGATGAGGACAATAGTCCGAATAATGTAAATAGTGTCATAATCCATCATCTTAGAAATATAGACAGGTACTGAAGGGCCGAAACGTTGCAATAAATATGGCGACAAAGATGAGGACAATAGTCTGAATAATGTAAATAGTGTACATAATACCTCATCTCAGAAATATAGACAGATACTGAAGGGCCGAAACGTTGTAATAAATATGGCGACAAAGATAAGGACAATAGTTCAAATAATGTAAATAGTGTACATAATACCTCATCTTAGAAATATAGATAGATGCTGAAAGGCCGAAACGTTGTAATAAATATGGCAACAAAGATGAGGACAATAGTCCGAATAATGTAAATAGTGTACATAATACCTCATCTCAGAAATATAGACAGATACTGAAGGGCCGAAACGTTGTAATAAATATGGCGACAAAGATGAGGACAATAGTCCGAATAATGTAAATAGTGTACATAATACCTCATCTTAGAAATATAGACAGATACGAAAATAAAGACGTTAAAAGAAGTAGAAGATAAAGTCGTTGAAGGAGACAAAAATGAAGAGGTTAAAGAAGAAAATGGAGGCATTGAAGAAGAAGAAAAAGAAGAAGACGTTGAAGAAGAAGGAGAAGTATAAGAAGGAAAGGAAGAAGAAGGAGAAAATGTAGATGTTGAAGAAAAAAAAGATGATGAAGAAAGAGAAAATGTAAACCTTAAAGAAGAAGAAGGAAAATGTAGACGTTGAAGAAGAAGAAGAAGAAGAAGGAGAAGAAGAAGAAGAAGAAAATATAGACGTTTAAGGAGAAGATGAAAGAGAAAATGAAGCCCTTAAAGAAGAAGAAAATGGAGAAGTATAAGGAAAAGAACAAGAAGAATAAATGGCGAAGCTAAAAAAAGCAGATAAATTTAACGATGAAGAAGCAAAGGGAAAAGAATACGATGTATTTTAAGAAGTAAATGACTTTCGAGAAGAAGAATTTAAAGAAGCAGATCAATCTAGCGAAGAAGATGTTAAGGAAGAAAAATTCTCCAAGAAGTTTGGGAAGAAAAAGTCAAGGTAGAAAAAGAGACTTCAAAATTCACTGCTATTTAAGGTGGATAGATAACAAATAGTAGTTCAGCACTTTTTTCTTTCATTCAAATGGAATTTTCTTGTTTCTTAATACTTTGCTTAGCTTCTGAAATACATTTAAATTCCACTAATTGTTATAGCTCTTTCTAGTATTGATGGAGGTTTCTTTCCAATGCTGGTAGTGTGAAGGGTTAACACCTTTATTGTATCATAAACTTTTCTTCTGTTTTCATATACTGCCCGTTCATGTTGCTGTTGGAAATACTCACAGGATGTGGGTTTATTATTTGATAAAGGTCTTTGCGATTTTGTAATGGAGACGTTAAAGAAAAAGAAAGAAATGAAGAGTCAAAGACAAAAGAAAAGGAAGAAAAAGAAGAAGAGGAGGAAATGGAGGTATTAAAGAAAAGAAGGAAGTGAAGAGACTAAACGAGAATAAAAAGAAAAAATGAATACGTTAAAGAATGATAAGATGAAAAGTGAAGACGTTAATGAAAAAGGAAGAAGTAATAGCAGAAACAGAAGAAGGAAATGAAGACATTAAATAGAAGAAAAAGAAGAAAAATGAAGATATTAAAAAAAGAAAAGGAAGAAGAAGAAGAAGGCGTTAAAGAAGAAGAATCGTCACAAGAAGAAATGGAGACGTTAACGAAAAAGAGGAAAATGAAGGCGTGATAAGAGAATAATAGGAAAAAGAAGAAGAAGACGTTAAAAAAGAAGTTGAAAAAGAAGGAAATGAAGACGTTAAAGAAGAAAAAGGAAAAGAAAAAGATGTAGAAGAAAAGAAAATCAAGATATTAAAGAAAAAAAAAAAAGCAATACAGAGAAGAGATGAAGAAGCTAAAAACGGATACAAATCTAAAGTAGAAGGAAAGGAAAAATGAATGTGATAAATTTTAAGAAGTAAATGATTTTCGAGAAGAAGAATTTAAAGAAGGAAACCAATGTAGAAAAGAAAAGGAAGAAGTTAAGGAAGGTGATGTATCTAGAGAAGAAAATTCTTTCGCGTTTTTTCTTCTTTGCGTAAATAGAATGAGAAAAAAATATTAAAATGAAAAGAAGTGATTTTTTTTCATGCCCAAGCGGCTGTGTCTAATGATGGCCGCTTTTTAAAAAAAAAAAATGGCGACAAATTTTGTGAGTAAAAAACAAAACAACGATCACTAACAAAGAGGAAGGAGTCTGCACTTTAAGGGATATAAACGTTCATGTTTTTAAAGATAACTGAAAATGAAGGCCGAAGAATACAAATATTAGGCTTTTAAAAAAATTACAAGAAAATAACGTGCAAGGAGAATAGCGACAATTGTTGTCGCAATGGTAACAAAAATGGCGGATTTTCTCTAAAGATAGTCTCTGTTTTGTCGCTTGTACAGTTGATAATATTTGTTTATAAATCTTTTTTATGTTTGTTTCTACTCAATTTATTATTATTTTTTTCTATTTCTTCAGCTAGAAGCAGCAACAAGTCAAAAGAATATAAAGAAAATCTTAAAATTATAGCATTGACAGAAAAAATAAATAAGACGCCATATTATTTTGTGCATCGATTATCATAAAAAAATACTTCAAGAAATATTTTTTATATTTTCATATTTCCTGAAAACGATTATTTTTTAGTTTATTTTAATTCCTTTTTTAACACTTTTTTCTTTCCTACGCCGTTCTTCTTGCAAATAGTTTTAGTAATTTTTTTTTAATTTTAATTTTTTTTTACGATTTCATTCGTATTTTTTTACAATTTTATCCTTTTTTTTCAATTTGGATTTTTCAACATTCTTTTATTTTTTACCGCTTTTTATTTTATCCATGCGTCATATTTACCTCTCTCTCTCTCTCTCTCTCTCTCTCTCTCTCTCTTTTCTTTCTTCTTTATGATTATCTCTCTTTTTCTTCCTCCTTTTGTTTATTCAACTTAACTTTATTCCACCTCATCTTTCTCCCTCCTCTCTCTCTCACTTCCCTACTTCTCTCTTGCCTCTTTCTTCCCCTCTCTCTCATCTCACGTCAGGCTATATGAGGGTTCCGTATAGGATACAGGTTCGATTCCTAACGAATATTTTCTATGAAAATTTCTCGGACATTCAAGTCGGTAAATGTTGTTAATACTGTTTATTATTATAAACAGAGCATTTACTTAAATATTTGTATCTATAAAAAAGAATGTATGAACATAAAAATGTCTTTAATACATATATATATATATATATATATATATATATATATATATAAAGAGAGAGAGAGAGAATTTCAATTTAAAAAAAACTCAATACCCCATATAGATGGCCATTTCACCTCCTAAGGAAATATTTTTCCTTAAGACGTGAAGCAGCCATTCATATGCAGTATTGTGTTTCTTTAAATGTAAATCATCTATATATGCTCTATAATAAATATACTGAGCTCTCTTTGTGGATCAGTTTTAATATTTTTTATTATCAGGAATCCCTTGGATTATTTACCCAAGGGTTTTTACCTATACATATATATATGTTGTAGATTCCGGGTTGAAATCTGGTACCAATAAATAACAAACGCCAGAAATGAACATATGAAAATAATGTTATTAACGTAATAATACAAACTGGTAAAGCAGGTTAGTAGTTCCAGGAATATGGGTTAGTAGCAAAATATATATATACAGTCTTTGGTATTGAAGTATCGCTGTATGAATTCTTACTGCGTCTACGTGCTCGCTCGCTGTGATTCCTACAACGCTGTTACCTCACCCTCACTCTTCCGGTGACCTACAACCCTTTACTCTGTCACTCTGGACTCGACTCGACTCTTCGGTCTTGTCTCGGGACTTCACGTAGCCGTAGTATATGTATATACTGGGTGAGTCCATTTGTGTAAAAAGGGGAGAACCCCTCAACAACACACACACACACATATATATATATATATATATATTAGTTTTTGACGTTAAAAAATACGTCAAAAATGACGTTTTTACGTTAAAAATTTGTCAAAAAACGACATTATATATATATATATATATATATATATATATATATATATATATATATATATATATATATGCAGTATGACAATTCCTTTTGAACAGGCGTTACTTAGTCTTTTACTTCCTCGATATATCTATATTATTTTAACCGGTATCATCCCATGGAATGCCATTAAAACACACGCGGTTACGGAGTGTGACAGAATTAAGAACAAAAAAAATTAATAATGAGCAGAAAGAAAAAAGAGTAATCAAGAGAACAGTAGATAGCCATTGGAATTACATTGAGATTTTGGCAGATTAAAGTTAGTCGGAAAGCATGGAGCTGGAGTTCCACAAGCGAGAATTGCAAGAAAAAAAAACTCTTAGCATAGAACTTACGGCTACATCTAGCCAGCTCTACTGTAAATTGATGAGATCTCGGCGCCAATCTAATAATGCGCTTAAATTCATAAAATTTGGGTACCATAGCGAAGACATCACCCGAACAATTACCATGAAAATATTTATAGAAAAGGCACAGAGAGGCAACCTTACGGCGGTGGGAAAGTAACTGAAGCTGAACTGCCTATAATATTGCTGATTCTTCTTTGGATCTTATCCAGGAGCTCTGGGTAAACTTGTTATATATTTTCTACCATCCATTTATGCAAGATCGTTAAGCGCCACTTCCTTCTAACCCTTTTAATGTCAATCCCCTTCAGGATGTGGACGATCATTGCTCTCCACAACTTCCTATCATTTGTAAATCTGAACAATATTTATTCTCTTTCTATCCCTCCCAGTCCCTCTTCTGTCATCCATTTGAACAAGATCGTTACATAGGTTACTCGCTGTTTCTTTCTGTCCCTTTTAATGCCAGTCTTTTTCTAATCGCCATGTCTTTACAGTACGTGAATGATCATGGCTCTCCACAACTTTCTATAATTTTTGAATGTGAACAATATTTATTCTCTTTCTATCTCTCCCAGTCACTGTTCTGTCATCCATTTGAACAAGATCGTTACATAGGTTACTCGCTGTTTCTTTTAGTTCCTTTTGATGTCAATCTTCTTCTATGCGCCATGTCTTTTCAGGACGTGAACGATCATGGCTCTCCACAACTTCCTGTCATTTGTAAATCTAAACAATATTTATTCCCTTGGTATCTCTTCCAGTCCCTCTTCTGTTTACATTTGAACAAGATCGTTACGTAGCTTACTCCTGCTTCTTTCTTTCCCTCTGGCTTTCAACACTTACTCAATTAAAATTCGAAAAAAAAAAATTCATACGCCACTTGCTGAGCCTAATGTACTCGTAAAACGATATGCATTTAATAGCGAGCATGCAGACGTTATATACGAAGACATCTTTTCCTCAGGGAAATTGTCTTCTTTTACAGTAAGCGTGCGTGGCTGATCTCCAAACGTAGCACATGTCCCGCAGATGTCTGTTTCTAAATCCCCAATTGGCGGGGAAAATAGCTTGGTTAATGGCGCCAGAAAGCAGATTGGAGAAAAAAAAAGGAAAAAATGTTCGTTCTCATTAAACGTCATTTTCTTTTTCGTTCCCTCAAAACACCTAATTTGGAAACTTTTGGGATAAACATATATATATATATATATAATATTATTATTATTATTATTATTATTTTAAATATGATTCCTTCGCTACATAAGAGTTCTCATGTTTCAAAAACGAGAGCCGAAAGCCTCAATATAATTATAAAAATTAAATTGAGTTAAAAAATCAAGCCCTTCTTTAACTCAATTTAATTTTTATAATTATATTGAGGTTTTCAGCTCTCGCTTTTGAAGCATGAGAACTCTTATGTAGCGAAGGAATCATATTTTTTTTAAAAAAGTAATTATAATTTAAGCTCTACTTCTTTATGGAACACTGTTTTTTTTTTAAATAAAAACAAAAATACTAAAGAACTCCGGATTATTTGCCTAACGTGTTCCTTCCTATTTTTCTACATATCTGCACACACACACACACACACACACACACACACACACACACACACACACACACATACATACATACATATATATATATATATATATATATATATATATATATATATATATATACCGGGTGTAATAGCAAAATTCTCCAAATCGTGTGGCAGCATAATTGTCCATCCTACAAAATGTTTTATATCCAAAAATCAACTACACTATTGAGTTTCTTTTTCCAGGTTTACAGACAACACGTTCAGCCATCTTGAAAATCTTTTGTTGTAAGAATCACCGAGAATGCCTTTGAGTTATTCAGGTGGATTCAGGTTAAAATCGTTTTGTGTCTGTCCCCCTATGTCTTCCCAACTGAGCAACTGTAAGAAGAAAAATCATTCAGACCTTGAGTAATGGTACACGCATTCCTATTCTGGCTTCCATCTTCAATGTCACTTCAAGAACAATCAAGAGAACGGTGAATAAGGTTTAAAAAGAAGGAACGGTAGAGAGGAAAACTGGATCTGGATGTCTCAACTGGAAGAGGGATCATCATTTCAACTTAGAGCTAAAGAGATCAATTAGAAAAGATCCAACTCAATCCATAAAACGTTTGGCACGTGAGAGAGGCTTTTCAGTTATGACAGTTTAAAGACCAATGAAAAAAAAAACTTGAAAATGAAATCGGACATGAAACCTGTGAGGCAACTTGTTACACCAAGACAGAAAGTTAGAAGGTTTGAGAGGACGAAGATCATCAGAATAAGTTGGAAAATGATCCTGGAATAATATATATATATATATATATATATATATATATATATATATATTTATATATATGAATTTATTTCAATCCTTCATGTGCTTCTGATCCTTAGCTATGATTAATTAATGATTAACATTTCATTTTCGTTTATGTGATAACAGAATATCGGACAAGAAATGTTGCAATATATATATATATATATATATATATATATATATGAAGAAAAGTATACGGAAAAGAACAAACAAAAATACTAATATGCAATTATGCTGTTTTGATATATATAATATGTAATGTCAACGTCGGACGTTTCGGTCTAGTAGAACATCTTCAGGACA
>CAHIKZ030000083.1:235000-252500 GCA_903632075.3 Acanthosepion pharaonis | reverse complement strand
ACATTGTTTTCAATCGTTATGAGTCTACCGGTTGAATAGAATTTTATTATAAACAATTGTCTTGTAAATGGAATTTTTAAAGCATTCTGAATGTAAAAATAAAGAAAAAAGTGTGCAAGGCAATAAGAAACACTACCTGCCAAAAAATTTGAAGTTTTGTTGAAATCGGTTAAAAAATGTAGGAAATCCGATCCCATATATAAACGAACACACACACACACACACACAAACAACCTGGGTTTTATAATAAGTATAACTCGATATGAGTTGTCCCCCTTTCATTAATGCCTCTTAATCGTGTTTTCAAATTGATTTCGTGCAAAAACAAGTGTGTTTTTCCAATTTTTGGCGCTTTCATAACCACCGCAAGGTAATTTTACGTAGTCCTGTGATTTTGTTGAAATCGGTTGAAAAATGTAGGAAATCCGATCCAATATATAAACGAACACACACACACACACACACGCACGCACACACACAACCTGGGTTTTATAATAAGTATGATTATCCTCTTAAAACTATCAAAAATTAAGATCAAAAATGCTTCCAAAAACAATATATATTGTTGGCTCTTCACTCCCATCATAGCAGCAGAAATTAGCTTCATGTTCATGGAGATGAAAGCATACTTGACAGAGAATAAGACGTACAGAAATGACAAGAAAAGCATGGTAAACTGTATGTTACTTTCATACAATTTATTTTTATTTTTGTGTGTATCGCTGTGTGTATTTTTTAGATTAAAATTGTTTTATGGCACATGTGATAAAAGGGAGGATTTACACCGTAGTATTACAAGCCATTTCACAGAGAGTGTTGCCCGGACCAAAGTGCGTGGTGAAGAGAGAAATTATATACGTGTTGCCCTCAACAAGGTTGGTGGCGAAGAGATTGAATTTAACGTCTTTTGCCGGGATATCCGTACTTCCGGTAGGAACAGCTTTTGTTGCATGCTAGGAGAGTTTTATTATTTTTATTTTTTATTTATGCTTTAGTACGTTTTTATGTTACTGTTGTGTGCGTGTATGGAAATGTGTGCCTGTGTGTGTGAATGTGTGTGTGTATGTGTGAAAATGTGTGTGTATGGAAATGTGTGCCGGTGTGTGTGTGAATGTGTGTGTTTATGTGTGAAAATGTGCGTGTATGGAAATGTGTGCCAGTGTGTGTGTATGTGGGAAAATGTGTGTGTATGGATATGTGTGCCTGTGTGTGTGAATGTGTGTGTATGTGGGAAAATGTGTGTGTATGGAAATGTGTGCCTGTGTGTGTGTGAATATGTGTGTAAGTGTGAAAATGTGTGTGTATGGAAATGTGTGCCTGTGTGTGTGTGAATGTGTGTATGTGTGTAAAAATGTGTGTATGGAAATGTGTGCCTGTGTGTGTGAATGTGTGTGTATGTGGGAAAATGTGTGTGTATGGAAATGTGTGCCTGTGTGTGTGAATGTGTGTGTATGTGGGAAAATGTGTGTGTATGGAAATGTGTGCCTGTGTGTATGAATGTGTGTGTATGTGTGAAAATGAGAGTGTATGGAAATGTGTACCTGTGTTTGTGAATGTGTGTGTATGTGTGAAAATGTGCGTGTATAAAAATGTGTGCCTGTGTGTGTGAATGTGTGTGTATGTGTGAAAATGTGCGTGTATGGAAATGTTTGCCTGTGTGTGTGAATGTGTGTGTATGTGTGAAAATGTGTGTGTATGGAAATGTGCGCCTGTGTGTGTGAATGCGTGTGTATGTGTGAAAATGTGTGTGTATGGAAATGTGTGCCTGTGTGTGTGAATGCGCGTGTATGTGTGAAAATGTGCGTGTATGGAAATGTGTGCCTGTGTGTGTGAATGTGTGTGTATGTGGGAAAATGTATGTGTATGGAAATGTGTGCCTGTGTGTGTGAATGTGTGTGTTTATGTGTGAAAATTTGCGTGTATGGAAATGTGTGCCTGTGTGTGTGAATGTGTGTGTATGTGTGAAAATGTGTGTGTATGGAAATGTGTGCCTGTGTGTGTGAATGTGTGTGTATGTGTGAAAATGTGCGTGTATGGAAATGTGTGCCTGTATGTGTGTGTTTATGTGTGAAAATGTGCGTGTATGGAAATGTGTGCCTGTGTGTGTGAATGTGTATGTGCATATGTGAAAATGGGCGTATGGAAATTTTAAACTGTCTGTGTGTGAATGTGTGTGGTAATTGTTAAATATGCGTTTATGGAAATGTGTGCCTGTGTGTGTGAATGTGTGTATGTGTGAAAATGTGCGTGTGGCAAATGTGTGCCTGTGTGTGTCAATGTGTGTGTATGTGTGAAAATGTGTGTGTATGGAAATGTGTGCTTGTGTGTATGAATATGTGTGTATGTGTGAAAATGTGCGTGTATGGAAATGTATGCCTGTGTGTGAATGTGTGTGTATGTGTGAAAATGTGTGTGTATGGAAATGTGTGCCTGTGTGTGTGAATGTGTGTGTATATGTGTGAAAATGTGTGTTTATGGAAAAGTGTGCGTGTGTGTATTTGTGTGTGTGTAAATGTGGGTGAGCATGTGTGTAAATATGTGTGTGTGTGAAAATGTGAGTGTATGGAAACGTGTGCCTGTGTGTGTAAATGTGTGTGTCTGTGAATGTATGTGTGTATGCGTGAAAATGTGTGTTTATGGAAATGTGTGCGTGTTTGTGTATTTGCATGTGTATAAATGTGGGTGCGTATGTGTGTAAATGTGTGTGTGTGTGAAAATGTTTGTGTATGGAAATGTGTGCCTGCGTGTGTGAATGTATGTGTGTATGTGTGAAAATGTGTGTATGGAAATGTGTGCGTGTGTGTATGTACGTATGTGGAAATGTGTGTGTGCATGTGTGAAAATGTGTTTGTGTGAAAATGTGTGTGTGTGGAAATGTGTGTGCGTGTCTGTGGAAATGTGTGTGGGAGTGTACTATTTTAATTTTACTTTCATAGACGATGTAATCGATAAACTTAGTTCGAAATCCAATCCCACATGAAAGGCATGACTCCATTTCTCCCTATATCACATTCATTACCAACCATTTTGGCTATAAAAAATGGTTTTCGTCTTTCATATATATTCACTGTCGGAGAAAAGAGGGAATATATGAACACTTCGGCGAAAAAGATACAAAATATTTCACAAAAGCCTTACCAGTCCTGTCAGTAACTGTTACATCCATTGTCAACCTTGACAAGGGAGCAGTGCCACCATGTCTTTATGCGTACGTGTGTAACTGAAAAAGTTCAGTTTTCTTTGGGCTTAGGGGGTTTTTGTTTTCTTTTTGTTTTTTCGTGTATTGTTGCTTTTAAAAAAAATTTTCTTAATTTTTTTTTTTTTTTTTTTTTCCAAGATATTTTTCATTTGTCGCTTGTGAAAATCGTGACTTATTAGGGCCGGGTGTCTAAGTTGTTTACCCGTTTTTCTAAGCCTCCTTCGATGCGAAGAAAGGCAGGCAATTGCACAATTGCTAAGCGACTTAGTCGGCTGCAGGCGACTCAACAATAAGGTGTTGAGTTCAGCACAGATACCAGCTTGTTTCGTTCACGATGCTCAGCCAGAAGCAGGCAACAGCCAGCAGATGCTCTGGAATAACAACCAGACGAGATAGATAGATAGATAGATAGATAGATAGATAGATAGATAGATAGATAGATAAATTAAGCCTTCTATAGATAGATAGATAGATAGATTGATAGATATAGATAGATAGAATATGAACAGATAGATAGATATGAACAGTTTGATAGATAGATAGATAAATAGATAGATAGATAGATAGATAGATAGATAGATAATATTAAGAACTGACGAAGATAGATAGATAGATAGATAGATAGATAGATAGATAGATATAGATAGATAGATAGATAGATAATGAACAGTTTGACATAGATAGATAGATAGATAGATAGATAGATAGATAGATAGATAGATATATGAACAGAATAGATAGATAGATAGATAGATAGATGAATGATATAGATAGATAGATATGAACAGAATAGATAGATAGATAGATAGATAGATTTTGATAGATAGATAGATAGATAGATATGAACAGCCTGAGATAGATGGATAGATAGATAGATAGATAGATAGATGATAGATAGATAGATAGATAGATAGATAGATAGATTATGAACTGGCTGTGGTAGATAGATAGATAGATAGATAGATGTCTGGATAGATAGATAGATTTAAAACAGTTTGACATAGATAGATAGATAGATAGATAGATAGATAGATAGATGGATAGATAGATATGAACAGATGGGATAGATAGATAGATGACATAGATAGATAGATAGATAGATAGATAGATAGATGGATAGATACCTGAACTATGAATTTGACAACGAAGATAGATGGATAGATAGATAGATAGATAGATAGATGATTAGATTGAACAGTTTGAGATAGATATAGATAGATAGATAGATAGATTGATCAAATCTTGATAGATGATTGTGAACAGTCATAGATTGGATAGATAGATTGATATTAGATAGATAGATAGATAGATAGATAGATAGATATGAACTCTTTGATATAGATAGATATATAGATAGATAGATAGATAGATAGATAGATAGATAGATAGATTATGAACTGGCCAAGATAGATAGATAGATAGATAGATAGATAGATAGATAGATAGATAGATAGATATATATAGATATATATGAACAGTTTGACATAGATAGATAGATAGATAGATAGATAGATAGATAGATAGATAGATATATATATATATATATATATATAGATAGATAGATAGATAGATGGATAGATAATAGATAGATAGATAATGGAATATCCAGAGATAGATAGATAGATAGATAGATAGATATGATTGAAGATAGATAGATAGATAAGATTCCATGTATATGAGATAGATTATAGATAGATGAATAGATAGATAGATAGATAGATAGATAAATAGCCTGACATAGATAGATAGATAAATGAATAGATAGATAGATTTTTATGGACAGATTATGGATAGATAGATAGATAGATAGATAGATAGATAGATTATGAACTGAACATATGTATAGATAGATAGATAGATAGATAGATAGATAGATAGATGTGAACAGTTTGACATAGATAGATAGATAGATATAGATAGATAGATTTAGATAGATTGATAGATAGATATGAACAGAATAGATATAGATAGATAGATAGATAGATAGATATCGTAGATGATAGATAGATAGATAGAAACAAACAGGGTGTTAGATAGATAGATGATAGATAGATAGATACATAGATTGATACACATAGATAGATAGATTATAGAACTACGTTTAAGATAGATAGATAGATAGATAGATAGATAGATAGATAGATAGATAGATATGAACAGTTTGACATAGATAGATAGATAGATAGATCCAGATAGATGATGGATAGATAGATAGATAGTAAACTTTTTGACATAGATAGATAGATAGATAGATAGATAGATAGATAGATAGATAGACATATATGAACAGATTATAGATAGATAGATAGATAGATAGATAGATAGATAGATAGATAGATAGATAGATAGATAGATAATTGGGTAAGTATGAACAGACTGAAAACCATATATCAGACAGAAAGGGACAGAAGGTAAAGACAGATAATTATGTCCAACCTCTTCTTGAAATAATAAATATAACTGAAAGAAGAAAAAAAACATAGTTGCAATTAGTTAAAATCCAATGTCTATAAAGATAGAGTTAAAGTAAAACTTTCCCGCCTAACATTAAGATGGCTGACGCTGCACTCCAGGAGTGCAACATTCTACGCTTTGTTGGCCTCACGTTTTGCAAGTCAATTGCTACTTTTGCTGCGAGGCAAGTTATTTCACTGTCTCGTGCGAAATAATATTCCTCGTCAGAATAGAACTTGCACATTTATAAATCTAGCACTCTTCCCTATATTGAATCCTGTTGACATATCTGGTCAGGTGCACTTACTGTACATCGCATGATTCTTGACAGAATCCAAAGAAGGATCTTCAATGTAATCGATCCTGATTTCAAGGGTCTGCAATCTCCCCACCCCCTGGTATCTCGTCTCCAGTCATCGACGTGATGTGACTTCTCTACTGTCTTACAAATATTTTCATGGCTACTGCTCTGATGAGCTTTTTTTCCTGGTGCTCTGACTAGACGAATTTAAGCGTGCTCCCGGATTGGTACCTAAGTCACACTGTCGGACTGTTGAACTAGACAGAAGCCACCTCCATTTCTACTCTAACAGCTTTTTTATTCTTGCACTTCCCAGCTGTGGAACTCCCTTCCGATTTGTTGCTTCCCTGATAACTACAATCTTCAAAAATTTTCTTGAACCCTGTTCCTTTTTGCCCTTCCCTTATCCTTCTTTTCAAGGCTATTTATAGGCAGACAATAAGACTGTAAGAATTTTCCAAAAATAATAATGATTATACTGATAACAATTTTAACCCATAGCGGGGGGGGGGAGGAATCAGTGGATTTATATCTTTCCGAAATTTAATGTGCGTAAGTTATTATTACGAACCTGCCCGGAATTGGAACTCGGCTCTCCGTTTTCAGATTTTGAGCCGTTACCCATTACACTAGAGTAAGCATGTCCACTGTTTTCGCGGAAAAACAGCATAGTGTAAATGAAAAATGCCACAAACTTAAAGAAAATAAAGTATTATCGTCAAAATGCTTATGTTATTATTTAGATTAAAGAAAAAAGTATTTTTTAATTATTTTTTGAAATTTTTTTATATTTTCTAACACGTTCGAAATTTTGGTTAAAATCGTCTTTGTTTACGTCATCGCGGCGACGTTTAAAATAACATTGTTTTTTTTTTTTGCGTTTTTTTACCGTTGAAAACATATTGATTTGGAAATTCTTGTAAAAATAAAATAATTGTCCAATCTTAATGAAATTTTCAGGACTTATTCACAAATCAATGAAATTATTTTTGAAATATTTTTTTTTAGAAAATTTTGGTAAAAATTATATTTTTTTTAAATATGTTACCCCACATTTACTTAATTTAATGAAATTTCGCCCAAAACCTTTTTGGTTCCTGATTTTTTTTTTTTTTTTTTTTTTAAAAGTAGGAGTCTTCGAAGATGGTAAATAATCTACTTTTTTTTTTCAAAATTTGAGCTATTTAACTGAAAATCTGCTCTGAATTGAAAAATAATGAATCCAATAAAACTATGATATTACTTAATTAGAAAAGCTTTTAATTGCTTTTGTAAATAAGTAATATTAAGAACATTATTGTCTGAAGAAATAATTTTTTCTGATGAATAATTAATTTTACAAGAATTTTTTTTTTTTTTTAAGAAATTTTAATTATAATAATTTATAATAGTTTTTAATCGTGTAAAGCTCTGTATTAGGAGGGTTCCTCGATATTATGTACTAATTAAGTAGAAAAAAAATTTACGAGTCCAAAATTGCTAAGTTTAATAAATTTAGTTGCGCTACTTTTTTTTTTAAAAATAATTTTTATGTTGTATTTTTTTACTTAATACATTCCCTTATTTCCATGTATGATATACAGAAATTGCCATTATTATAACAAGGTCACGTGATCTAAGGGTTTTGTCCCTTTACGTGGCCTTTTCAAAACATTTCGTTTATTAACCGATTGTATTTTCCGATCAGCTGTAAAAAGTGTAAACTTTAAATTTTAAATTATTTTTTTCTTTTTTCATTTACTATTTCACTAAATAATTTTATTTTATGTATTGTATTTCCATTAGTGTGTGTCATACTCAAATAGAATAATTTTTTTTAAAACTCAGACTTAAAATTATGTCATTTATGGTCATCAGTAGTAGCTGTCATCGGCTCGTCAATCAATCATTATCAATAAGATCGAACAACTGAACAGGACCGCTCGTTAATAATTGGTTGTATATTATTTTTTTATGCTATAAGTAACAATGATTTCTTTGAAATCAGATTACTTTAACTTTAAATTTTTTAATTTTACTAAAATAACGTGTCAGAATTTTTTTAAATATTTTAAAAATCGATAAATTTGTGTTTGTTTACAAATTTCTTAAAATTAAGAAAATGGCCGTTTTAAGAAAATTTAAAATTTGAAATTAAATTTGACAATCAAATGTATATAGTTTCTATCTGAAATACACCAGAATTGTTTAATTAATAGAAATCGTAAATTTAATTATTAAACTTTCAATTAAAGCTAAATGAAATCTTCAAGAATGTTTTTTCGTTGTAAAAAATTCATTTTAAACTTCAATATAGAAAATTTATGCCGAAATAGTGGACATACTTACACTAGAGGCACATACAAGCTTACAGTCCCAGGTATTCTCAAGCGGTCACCCATCTAGGTACTGACCGGGATAGACGTTGCTTAACTTCTGTGATCGAACGAGAATCGCTGTTCCAACGTGATATGGTCGTAAGCCTCGCTGGCGCAGCATTTGCTCGTTGGAAAGGAAATTATTTTTCAAATCCCCCTTGTTCTTCGGGGAAACACATCAAAATAAAACTTTTCCAAATAGGCTTATATATTCAGTATATAGATGTGAACAGATAGATAGATAGATAGATAGATAGATAGATAGATATCTGGCTAACTCATCCCTGTAGAAGACGCTTGCTCAGGCACATTTGTGTTTCTTTGACACCCTCAGAGTTAAACTCTGCTTTATACTGCAACTCTGCTGAGCGAACCTTTGAAGTCGTTTCTGAGGCAAACGTGTAGGATCTGATGTGACCAGTGTTTAAACGAGGGCCAGTGCGCTCAAACCTCGGTCACGATGACTTGTTATTTGGTGAAGGTTTTGTTTGTCATAAATTCCTGAAAGAGTTTATCAAGCTTCAGTTAAGACTGGCAAAGTCCGTGCTGTTGCTTTGGACATCTCGAAGGCCTTTCACAGGTTTTTGGCACACTGGTCTTCCTCAAGTTATTTCCGGAATAAAAGAATTTTTGAACTAATTAAGTATTTCCTGTCTAATCGAAGAAATGAAAGACGTCTTGAATGGCCACTCTTCTAGATCATTTTGTACTAATGCAGGCGTACCTCAGGGTTCTACCCTTGGACCTACTTTGTTTTTAATTTTCATCAGCGAGGGAATCAGTTCTCAACTTGATATCTATGCTGATAACACAACCATAACTCTTGTCTGATCATTTCCATTAGGTGAAATTGGTAGATGATCTAAAAAAGATGACCTACACTTTATTGTTAACTGGGGCAAGAAGGGGCTTGTTCATTTTAGATCCTCCAAAACGAAACTTATCTCTGTTAATCACCTGAAAGACCTTTTCCTGCCTTTCATCAGCATGTCTGACCCTAGACTATAAGAGTGAGACGCTCTCTCGGTCAAATATTCTCAGCTGATCTTAAGTGGAAAGACGATATTGAATCTATTTCTAGATGTGCTTCTGAGAAAGTCCGTCCATTATGTCGTTCTAAGCCATTTCTTCTCTCCAGTAGCTGTCTTGCTTATTCATAAGTCTACCATTCGCTTTGAATACTATTGCCACCTTTGAGACGGTGCTCCTGTGGTATGTTTAGAGATTCTTGATAAAATCCAAAGAAGAATCAGCAACGTTATTGGTCCTGACTTGGCATCTCGGTTTATACTGCAAAATTGATGAGCGGTAATGCAGCTTTTCCCCCGCCGTAATTCAGGTTCCTTTTCTTTTTTTCGATAAACAGTTTTATGGGAAATATCTTCAGTATGGTAGACAGACTTTATGAATTTAAGTCCAGTACTGGATGAGCAACTAAATCTCGTCAATTCGCAGTCGAAACGCCTAGATGTAACCGTAAGTTCTACGCTAACAGTTTCTTTCCACGCACTTCTCATTTGTGGAATTCAATTCCGGCTTCATGCCTTCGAGCCATCTTTGATCTTCAAAAATTTAAATGTAATGTCAATCGCTATCTACTGTCTTGATTACTCTTCTATTCTCTCTCGCTCTATTTTTCTTGTTCTTTCACACTCAGTATCCCCTCGGCTTTTATTGGCTTCACTGCTTTGCACGGAGTGATATATATATATATATATATATATATATATATATATAGATAGATAGATATAGATAGATAGATAGATAGATAATAGATAACTAGACTCGTTTCGAAAAACCCTCGAATTTTCGATTTGCTAATCAAATCAATCTCGAGGGAAAAAAGGTTTAAAAAAAGAAAGAGCTACAAACATGGACTTCTGCCGACAAAAAATCGCACAGATGCAGGTCTGAAGCCCAAAGAAAAAACCCCGATACGAGTAACAACTAACTAACAAAAGAGCTCAATACAACCGTAGATTTTTATGTTTATACATTCTTTTTTATAAATACAAATATGTAAGTAAATGTTCTGTTTATAATAAACAATATTAACAACATTTACCCGCCTGAATGTCCGAGAAATTTTCATAGAAAATATGCGTCAGAAATATTCGTCCTCCAACAGGAATCGAACCTGTATCCTACACGGAACCGTCATATAGCCTGACGTGCCTTAACCGATTGGGCCACAGAGAAACGTTCGGTTAGCAAGGTCGATTTTACTGTTTTTAAACTACAATTTTCTATGAATTTGTCACGTACACTCATATCTGCTCATGGCGTATCCAAATGTTAAAAGGAAAGAAAGAAATGATGGAGTAAAAATCCACCGTTCTTACCACTTACATTTAAAAAGAACTGCTCAATACAAAGTAAAGCAAAATAATATTTTTATTATAATAGATTATAATAAAAGTATTTTACATCGCTACACAAAAGCTTTCATGTTTGTATACAATGATTGCACTTCCTCAGTCGATGGTAATGTTTTAATTATAATATTAATAAATAAAGAAATTAAGTTATAAACAAATTAAGAAACTACGAATATATATATATATGTGTGTGTGTGTGTGTGTGTGTGTGTGTGTGTGTGTGTGTGTGTGTGTGTGTATATCTATGTATATATAAGCAAATAATACAACCAACACCGAAAAACTTAAAATCATATGAACAAAATAATTAAATAAATAAATAAAGTAAATAATAAACAAGTTACGAATATAATTACACACACACGCACACACACACACATATATATATATATATATATATATATATATATATATATATATATATATATATGAAAGGCTCAAACACTAATATTCCATGGTGATAATTTATAACATTGGAATCGTAATCACAAATTTTTTTTATATATCCAGAATTATATTTTCCGATTTCTTTTTGACTTTATAGGTCTGATGATTTGGATCGTGATTACATTCCAATGTTATAATTATAACCATGGAATATTAGTGTTCGAGCCTTTATAATATATTCTTACTCTGTTCTTACCTTGACTTCAATGTTCAGTTTTATATTATATATATATATATATATGTGTGTGTGTGTGTGTGTGTGTGTGTAAAATTGGAAAATTTCCTCTTAGAAATTTGTTTATATATATATATATATATATATATATATATATTGACCACTGATATTATTAATATATATATATATATATATATATATATATATATATATGCAGTTCTTAAAGAAATTACCTGAGATTCATTGGCCTAGGTGTGTTAAGGTCATGAGTATATAAAGTTAGACCCCCACCCTTCTTTCCGTTGCGTTTCTAATCTTCTGAATATCACGGTAGCGTTAAACTAGAGTAATGAGTAATGTCATTCACATTCACACGATATCAATATATATATATATATATATATATATATATATATATATATATATATATATATATATATATATATATGTATGTATATATATATGTCTGTGTGTGTGTGTGTGTGTGTGTGTGTGTGTGTGTGTGTGTATATATAGAAAATAGGAAAGAACTCGTTAGGTAAAATAATCCAAAGTTCTTTAGTATTTTTTGTTATTATTTTTAAAAATAAAGTAGAGCCTAATATAATTATTTATTTAAAAATATGATTCCATCGCTACATAAGAGTTATACTGAAGTTTTCGGCTGTTGTTTTGAAACATGAGAACTCTTATGTAGCGATGGAATTTTAAATAAATAATTATACACACACACATATATATATATATATATATATATATATATATATATATATATATATATATATATATATTATTGTTTTTAAGTAGCATAGTGATTATTAGGTCGTTAGCGTTTAGAATATCAGACATGGGGTCCAATCTCGCCTAAAGGCCGTGGTCTGCATCATATTTGGGAGATAATGAAAAAAGCAGCCGTTTATGATAACTAACATAACTTTTGTTGGTTCTTCACGGAAGCAAAACTGGAAATTGCAATGTTTGTAGAGACGTATCAGTTACTAAATGCCGGATAAGATATGTTAGCTAAGTGTTGATACTCAACACAGTATTGACTGGAGCGATTGGCACTGCTTTAATGATCATGTTAAAGAAAAAGAAAAAAAAATGGACTACTGCACGCTCTTTTCCGGTGTGTAAACCTTCAACTTATTGTACGTGTACATCTGTGATACTTCTGACCCCAATTTAATTGCAACCGCCTCAAGCGCCATTTCAGTTACCCTGGCACCACTTGTGGTCTGACGAGCAGAAAGTTGAAATGGGAAAAATGGAAATAGACTATTAGTCGGATAGAAAATCTGAAATATATGCATTTGCTTATATATATATATATATATATATATATATATATATATATATATAGGCAGATAATATATATTCTTTCATGCTAGTTTCATTAAATTTAGGTTCCCTATGAATTTGTGGTATTCTGGTATATGTATGACTAAATGGTGACGGATGAGTTTTTTGTATTGAATGAACAAATTGTAATGAATAAATTTGTCGTGAATCAGATTAACGAGACCTACGATGAAGAGTGTCGACCATCTTTTTCTCATTTACCCTTTAACCTTGCGCCACAATTGTTTTAATTAAAACAATAAATAATTATTATTTAAAATCTACTTCAATATACGAAACCCGATGAAGAAAGACAATTTATAAATGAAGAATTTGGAGTCACACATGAAAAGATTGTGCTAGATAGATAGATAGATAGATAGATAGATAGATAGATATGGAGACACTATCAGATATACTCATAGACGATTGCGTCTAGCATGAAACAGTCGGTCGCTTCTCAGTGTTGACTTCAATGTTCACTTTTATATTATATATATATATATGTGGGGGGGGTGTTTGTGTGTGTGTGTGTGTCTAAAAATTTGGAAAAAGAGACATTTGAACTTTTTGTACATGCTGAAATTTTATGTCATGGAATTTGTTAGGTTCCCTGGGAATTTGTGGTACCCTGTTATTCTGGTAGGACTGAATGGTGACGGGTGAGTTTTTTTGTAGTGAATGAACAAATTGTAATGAATGAATGGGTCATGAATCAGATTAGCGAGATCTACGATAGAAAGTGTCGACCATCTTTTTCTCATTTACCCTTTAACCTTGTGCCACAATTGTTTTAATTAAAACAATAAATATATATTATTTAAAATCTACTTCAATATACGAAACCCGATAAAGAAAGACAATTTATTCAATGCTGGCTACTTCTCTTTAATTACAAGAATAATAATTGAAGAATTTGTAGTCTTTCTTTGCACTGTGTTCTGTATAAAATTATGGGGTTGTCAACCCAAAAGCTGGGTGAGTTGAAATCTATTCTTTCAATCTATATATATATACTCGACTCTCCCGTCGAATTCGATGTATGAGGGTCAAGCAGATCAGTTCCTAGGTAACCAACAACACGACAACAGCACATGAGATTTGATTATAGTGGTGAAGGTTTCGTGCAGGACCATCCACACTTTTTGAAGGGCCGAATACAGTTTGGGGACCCTGGTGCACTAAGTGCCACAGGGTCCCCAAACAACCCTCCGCAGGTTTTGAATTCAGAGTTGTCCTTCTCCTAGACCAGTTGCCATCCAAGGCTATAGAACCCAGTCTGTCCTGCTATTTATCCATAGCTGAAAGGGGAAAAGGAGGATTCACACCTTTCCTAAGTGAATATAATGGATTCAAGTAAGTGAATGTAATGGATTCGACTGGAATTTGAACTCGGCTCTCCGATTCCTCAATCCATATATATATATATATATATATATATAATATATTTTTTTCGCTTATATATATATATATATATATATGAAAAGACTATGGTCAAGATATGTTCTGAGCCGCCAGATCAGGACCAATAATATTGCTGATTCTTCTCTGCCCCACGCGGAGTTACGTGATGTCAGCCACCAATATGCTATTTCTGTTGATCATGCACGTACAATCTGCCATGAAGTGTGTCCATCAGCCAGCAGGCTTACACGACATTTCCACAGCCAGCATCCAGAAAGACCAACTGCAGCAGGAAAGCTAATATGTCAACAAAAAAAAATCTATTGAACATTCCACTCTCAGGTGAATGGGAAAGTAATGAAACTGAGTCGTATTGCAAACGTAGGTATATGTTATAATTATATATATATATATATATATATATATATATATAACAATATTTTTTATTTAAAATATTTTACATCGCTACATAAAAAATTTTATGTTTCGGAACTTCCATCATTAGACGATGTTCATGAAGATGGAACAATTTAAAGTTCCGAAACAGAAATTTTCATGTAGCGATATAAAATATTTTTTAAATAAAAATATTGTTATAATATTTTCCTCTGCGCTGTATCGAGCATTTTTTTTAAAGTAAATGCTAAGAATGGAGGATTCTCAATCTATCTGTTCTTTCTCTTTATATATATATATATATATATATATATATATATATATATATATATATATATATATAGTTAAACCTAGAGAGTCAGACAAACTACCAAGGTTTCACCTAAGCGGATCGTCAAGGTTTTCAGAGCGAGTATAGTTTCTCATACTTATAGGATTTATATTAATAATAATAATAATAATAATAATAATAATAATAATAATATATAATATATATATATATATATATATATATATATATATATATATATACTGGGTGTTCATAAATTTCATGTACACTTTAAAAAAATTATTTGTATTTGCGATAGAAATAATCTGTAAAAATGTTATAAAGTTTAATGTACCTAGTTTTAAGTATAGCTAAAATAACTAATGTGATTTCAGGCATTAATGTAAATGAGTTGGTAAATGTTTTCCGTAAACTGCAAAATCGTATTACCCTTTTATTTCTAATGATAGAGGACATGTGGAAACTTAAAAGAAATTCAATAAAACCTTAAAAAATATAGATTTACATTTTTCTAATCCTTTTTCTAAATTATTTTTATCGCAAATACAAATATAGTTATAAATTTTTTAAAGTACACACGAACTTTATGGACACCTTCTATGTATGTATATATATATATATATATATATATTAAATATGTGGTGCAATTCACTTTATATTACAATGAATCGTTCATAAAAAAAAGTACATTAGTAAAGTTAATGATATAAAATGGCGAAATCCTTTTGCAAGCAGTTCATGCCACATTGACTCCAACAAAAATTCTCAAATTCCCATATTAGTAAAAAAAAAAAAAACGCACTCTCTTAAATTTTCAAAAAAATTCAACCTTAACGTTGCGACTGCACACTCCAAAAGTTTGTATCCGTTAACAATAACACATTTCAAAAAAACAAAAGAAAAAACATATTTCGATTCGCATTTAATTTTTTGTCTCGGATGCTACCTAAATTTTACCAAAAACAAAATAATTTCCATAACCGAAGATGACTGAATGTACTGCTGAAAGTACTTGCATATTAAAGAAATACCTTATAGAGTTTATAATTTTTAAAAACAAGGATCATAACATTCATCGAGTAATTTGTAGGTTAATGCATCTTTAAAATTTTGTTTGCGAAAGGATTGTATATCATTAACTTTACTAAACTACTTTTTGTGTGAATGATTCATTGTAATATAAATTGACTGCACCACATATTTGATATATATATATATATATATATATATATATATATATATATATATATATATATATATATATAATATTTCATCATGGAATACGTGTATGAAGATATAGCTCATTAATGATTTACAAGCTAGCCCATTTCTCCAATCCAGTTACATTCTTTTCCTTTAAGGATTCCATAACCGTGTCGTTTCAACTTCCCCAATACTCCATTTGACACTTCAGTTAAACACTCAATTCAAGTCTAGTCTTCCATAAATTTAATAAAGACAAATCATATTTCAGCTCGCGTAGACACCGACACCTAATATATGCCCAAGTTTTAACGGAAAATTAGCCAACCTGCTATCATTTATGTGGAGAAGAGGACTCAGAATCGATGGTAGATCGTCTCGAAACGGAATTAGTGTGCATATTGTGAGTTTGCATATGTGCAGTTTCGCGACTCGGACGTTTCGGGAAATTTCACGTCTTAAAAGATCGTCGGTCAATCAACTCAGTTAGATACAATGCAGTGATAATTTCTATGTCCATAAAGTACATAGGTATCAAACTAATAGAGATATGCACCCTTGTGCAAATTAATTGAAACAAAACGAATAATTCCGTTATCATTTACTTTTTTTTTTCTTCGTATTTTTCAATGAAACATGACCCGGTGCACATATTTGGACTTCGTATGTCCATTCCACGAAATCGTTCCTTGCAGATTGACCACAGATTCTCGAATTGATTTAAATCAGGAAAGTTTCTTGACCAGTCTTTGAGCTGCTCACTGGTAAAGGAAAAAAAATTAGGAAGTATAGGAAGATGTGGAGATTCGTGATCGCCTGAATCCTAAATTGATACGGCACAAAGAAGAAGAAGAAGATGATGATGATGATGATGAGCCATCTCATAGTCGTACTTTGTGTGCTGAGTTGTTTTATGTCACGTAAGATCGTCAATTTCCGTAGGCACTCATCTCAGAAATATAGACAAATTCCGTTATTATTTACTTTCTTTTCGTATTTTTCCAAAGAAACATGACCCAGTGCACATGTTTGTACTTCGTATGTCCGTTCCATAAATTCGTTCCTTGCAGATTGACCAAAGATTCTCGATTAGATTTAAATCAGGAAAGTTTCCGGTACTTTGATTTGCTCACTTGTAAGGCTTGCTAGTGTGTTTGTGCAACGTTACAATTTTCGTACGCTTCCTTGGCAGACAATGGCCGTAGGACAACTAATCGACAGTCGAGAAAATATGGTCTGGGCGTGATAAAAATAAGACGTAATCACGGATGACGCAATATTTGTCAATGTAAACCAAATTTCATCATACACCCCGAAAATAAATTCATATTACTGCACACCACTGCAAATGACCTAATCTGAAGAAAAAATAGAAATCGATTACACCCTGTCAGTCCAGTGGGTGTAAAACTGACCTCATGGTGAAGGAAAGGAAACTAAAGCGGTTCTTTCAATTAATTTGCAAAAGAGGATAGATAGATAGATAGATAGATAGATAGATAGATAGATAGATAGATAGATAGATAGATAGAAAAAAAAGACCGAAATAGATAGAT
>CAHIKZ030000083.1:212500-232500 GCA_903632075.3 Acanthosepion pharaonis | reverse complement strand
AAAGAATCCCAAGAAAACTCATGCCTTTTAACAATCAAATTGTGAAAGGTTATGGCGTAAAGGGGGTTAAATCTGTTGGGATTAACTCCTCGTCCGGTAAGGATCAACATTTGCAACATCTAGCACCTGACCGTCATCCAGCGGCGTAAAGGGGATCAGACACCTCGGAATTGATACCTCACCTAGTAAGGGAAAACCTAAGCAATAGGTATCACCATCCATCCAGCAACTGTTTGTATCGAACAAAAAATAATTCTCGGGACATGGAATATCATAAACTAAATCAATGTTTCCAGTTATAAAATATAAAACAGGAGATGAGAATAAGTTAAATGTAAATACTTTAGGCGTATGTCAAGCAAGATAGGCAAACAATGGATCATATAGGGTGTTCCAATAACTTGGACCGATTTTAAATGTAACCTTAACACGTTGTTTGATTGTTAATCTTTCCAGGGTTTAAATTTCCAAAGACTTAAGTTGTTAAATTTGAAAGGAAAAGAAAAAAATCATTAGAAGCTTAAACTTAATTCACATTTAAAATCGGTTCAAGTTATTGGAACACCCTATATATGCAAGCGTAGAGAAAAATGAAAGAAGAGTAGGACTGATATTAGATCAAGGCATGAAGAAATATTTTCTTGGGATACTGTCAACTATCGGAAAGAATTCTTGTTGTTAAACTGAAATGAAAGCTTTCAACATATCCATCATAGTTGTATATGCACCGACAGCACAAAGTACAGAAGAAAATCAAATTTTAAGTATACCCTAGACAACGCCAAGGCTCAATGCAAAACGCAAGAAATTAGAATAGTCATGGAAGACCTAAATGGCGTACTCACACCTGATTTCCCTCCTTGAACAGAGGCTCTACTGAGTGATATGTGCATAACCCCGTCACTGGTATCGGACATTATATCTAAATTAGACTGCCATAAAGCAAGCGAGTGTGACGGGATCCCACCTATGGTCCTAGAGAAACGTGTTTCCGAGCTGTCTCCACAACTATTGCCGCGCCGCTTCCTGCTTTCTAGTTTGGTGGAAGTCCTCCTCTGTAGTCACTGTCTTTTAGAACTCTGAAGAACATTCTGACCCCTCGAACTATCGTCCTATTCATAACCTATCGCTTTTTGGCAAAGTATTCGAGGCTTTAATAAATGCTGAATTGGTTAAGCATCTTACCTCTCACGTCATACTCTCTGACAAACGATATGGCTCCCGTTTTACCAGGTCTACCGCTGATGTGCTAACGGCCATCACTGAATTTATATATCAAGCTCTTGATAATTACGGTGAAGCTCGAATTGTGGCTCTAGATATCTTGAAGATGTTTGACGGGGTTTGGTACTCGGGTCTTCTACGCAAGCTTCAGGACTACTGTATTACTACTGGATGATTGTTTGATTTAATCAAATTGTTCCTATCTGTTGACCATGTTCACCATAGCCTATGAATATGGAATACAGCGCAGTATGTTATCTGTTCAATGAAACAACGTTAAAGATTAATACTAACGAGTTAGACACTCTACTGAATCTGACTATATCACCAATACCACCAGCAGCTGTTCTGTAATTCTTCGGTCTTCGATATCAAAGCCTGCCAGTGAATATTCGGAAAAAAAAAACATGGCCGCCTTTATACACGCCGCATTGAATATTTTGAGCCTTCTGATTGGTTAATCTTTCTATTGGTGAACTATAAATGAGTCAGTTCATTTTGATTGGCTCACTAGTACACCAGGGTACCCAAAAATTCCAACACTATCAAATCATGAAATGAAGGTAGTTTTGAATGTGCTTGCTTCCAGATCCTTTCACCATCTTCCATTGATATGTAAACTACGGAAATTGAAGGGAACTAAGGCGACACCAAAATTGCAATACGACAGACTCCAGAAAGGTTCGAATGTGACGGAGAAATATATGGTCAGTTTTAAAAGCGGAGGCAAGGAACAAAATGAGATTGGAAACTTTAAATGGCACACGTTAAGAGAAGCTTTATTAGCATCAATAATCCCGATCATCCCAAAGAAAAAAAAAGAATGGATAAAAAATAAAATTATCGACTGACTTGATGATAAGGAGACAAAAAACAATGCCAAGTTGTGGCACAGAATATATGACTCTGTACAAATAAATTAGGAAAAAATGCAGGAAGGCTAAAGAGGCATGACTCAACGAAAATGTGCAGAAATAGAAAAAATGAGTAACACAGACATGACATAGTGTTGGTATCAGACACAAGAAGAAACTACAAGAACTCCTACAGAAGGTAGTGAAGGAAGATGAGAAGAAAGGCAAGAAAACAGATTACAAATTACAAATAGGAGATAACAAAATCAAACAAGTACAATAATTTAAATATCTGGAAGTGTTTATTAGAGGATGGAAAGTGAGAGACTGAAATCCAAAGATGTGCTAACGGCCATCACTGAATATATATATCTTGATATTTACGGTGATATCTCGAAGGACTTGGACAGGGTTTGACTCGCTGGTCTTCTACGCAAGCTTTAGGGCTACTATATTACTACTGTTCGATTGTTTGATTTAATCCAATTGTTGCTATAAAATCATGAAATGAAGGTCGTTTTGAATGTGCTTGATTCCAGATCCTTTCACACGAACGCGGGCGTCCCCCAAGGCTCTACCCTAGGTCCTACGCTTTTTCTGATCTTCATCAATGATCTTCCTGATGTCATCAGTTCCTAAGTAGGCATTTATGCAGATGACACAATCATTTACTCCTGTCTCATTAGCAAATCAGTCAGAGTTGGTAACGTTAACCTGGCCGTTTCTTGAAAAGTGTCTACTATCAGTGCTTAGCTAGGGCGGGAAATGGTACGTAAATGTTGATACCGCCAAATCGAAACTTCTCCCATTTAACCACAATAAAGAAACTTTCCTGTCCACCATCAGCATGGCTGATGCTAGATTCATGGAGAGCAACACTTTGCACCTTTTTGGCTTCACGTTTTCAAATGGCTTGAAGTGGAACGACTACATCGAATCAATAGCTGCATCTACTGCAAGGAAAGTTGGTCACTGTGCCGTGCCAGAAGCTATTTCTCGTCAGAGTCCATCTTGCACATTTACAAATCTACCATTCGTGCATTAAATCCCATTTATCTGGCCTAGTGCTTCGGCTACTTATCTCGAGGTTCTTGGTAAAATCCAAAATGTAATCGATCCTTACCAGGCATCTCGACATCAGTCACTTTCTCAACAACGTGACGTGGCTTCCCTCTGTCTTTTCGACAAATATTTTCAGGGCAAGTTCTCTTACGAGCTTTTCTCCCTGGTGCCAGACGACGTGAGTTTAAGCGTGCTACAAGATTGGCATCTAGGTCTCACCCTTTTACTGTTGAACTAGTTAAATGTAACTTTCCTTGCTTCCGTGATATCTACAATTTTCAAAAATGTAAATGCAACATCAATCACCATCTTCTGTCTTCTTGAATCTCGTTCAGTTTTTATCCTTTCCTCGGTTCACCTATACATAGTCTTTTCTCTAAACTACAATCTTTGTAGCCCCTGCTTACTCATGGCATTCACGCATTGCTTGGAGTGAAATGAGTAATATATATATATATATATATATATATATATATATATATATATATATACTATAACAGGACTGAAGTATCACTTGCGACTCACACACAAGTTTAAATAAACAAAGTTGTCGGAACCTCATACGTCGAAACAGACGGGAGACTCCATCATATATATATATATATATGTATGTGTGTGTGTGTGTATATATGTGCGTGTGTGTGTGTGTGAAAGTGTATATAAATATATATGTATAATTATTTATATATTATATGCGCGGTACTTATTAGAAAGCGCTCACTATCAGAGATAGAACTAACAATGCGTATATATAGACACAACACCACCCGTATACATACATATGTCATATCCGAAACTGCCCACATATGTTTATATATGTATGAGTCCCGACGGACGACCAAGTATGTATATGTGCCTGCATACATCGATGTTTGCGTTAGTACGATGAATGACAATACGACGAAATTTCCCCCACCACTTCCACAATAACACCAATACACGCAATCTACATAAAGCCAAATTTTTTAAAAAACTAATCAGTTTGTCTGATGATCGCTGAAGCGTGAAACACAGGGTGACAAGCTCACATCTATCCAACCAAATATATATATATATATATATATATATATATATATATATATATCCATTCTGTGTTTCGCCCTATCTCGCTACCCACTCTTTCTCTCGCTCTCTCTCTCTCTCTCTCTCTCTCTCTCTCTCTCTCTCTTTATCTCTGAATATCTCTCTCTTCTTGCCTCTGTGTGTATGTGTGTGTGTTAGTTTTAAATTGCTTGGTTCTTCAGCTCCATCGAAAAAGCAAATGATCCCTACAGCTTCCTCAAAGCAAATATCATCAACTCGTCAACAAGTTTTACATGGTTCTTTTTCCCGGTGTTAACGTCTTTCAGGGCTTCTTTTCCAAACACAACTCTCTCTCTCTCTCTCTCTCTCTCTCTCTCTCTCTCTCTCTCTCTCTCAGTAAGTGTGCGTTGTCCTAGTTTCAAGCCATCACGGACCTTCATCTGTTTGATTTCCAAATGTTGGTTTTCCGTATATCGAAGCTGACATGTAATCTGAGAGTCAAGTGAGACACTACGACTGGAAGAATTCATCAAACGGCCAAACAAAAACCGGATAAATTAAGGTTCGAAAAAAAAAGGAATCCGATTTAAAATATGAACACGAGTAAAATTAGTCGAACGCCAGGTTAGAATGACACAGACTACCTCTATATTTCAACGAGTTATGAACTGATTTTGGATCGAAATTTATCACTGCATAATGTTCAATGTCTCTAATTAATTCTCACCAGAGAATAAATAAAAAAACTCTAATATTTGCCTATCCCCGAATTAAGTAAATGTTTATAGACTCAAATATAAGGAACTAATATTTATCCATACCTGAACCAAATGCTATTCGGACATTTAGCCGACGTACATTTAACCAAATGGTCACTTAGCCGAAAAAATAATGGCGTATTTCCATGTATGTCACACTCTTTATCGTGCTACATATATTTATATTTATTTACTGGATTAATTTATAATTTTTCATTTTTTCAGAGGCTAAAAATCTATTCTGTATATATTATATTTTGCTTCAAATATTACTGTAAGATGAGAAGTATTTTAAGAAAAAGCACATTTTACTACAGCAAAAATTTTAAGCTTTTACGATATGAAAGATCTTTCAATTTCGCTTTTAATGACAATTATCTTAAAGGGGTGAACTAGCTTTTATCTTACTGTTAAATATGAATTTAAATAATTAGGTGCTACTTTTTAGCCAAATACACGTAAATATCTTTAAAAATACTAATTTAAAAAAAATATTGAAATAAGAAAACTTTTAACTTTAAATTTAGATTTAGTAATTGAATCACTTGAAATTCAGGGGTAATTTTTAGTCCTATTCTACCTTATAATAATGCTAATTAAAATACCTAAAGTATTGCTTGTAATATTTTTACTTGTACTTTATCGGTGAAATGTCCGTTGGCCAGATGTCTGTCGGCCAGATGTCTGTCGGTCAAATGTCTGTCGGCCAAATGTCCGTCGGCCTAATGTCTCTTGGCATAATGTCTCTCGGCCAAATGCCAGTTGGCTAAATGTCTGTCGACCAAATATTTGTCGACCAAATGTCTCTCGGCCAAATGTCTCTCGGCCAAATGTCCGTCGCCTAAATGCTTCTCGGACAAATTTTCAACCAAACCCTTTATTTCGTCCACACGGGTAACGTGTTCTACTTCCACGTGCCATGCCTCTTCCGGGTGTTCCTGTTATTTCGATTTAACTCAACTCTCCAAGTTTTGGCTCCCCACAAAGAGTTGTGAGTTCAATACCAGGCCACAGCAGTGGTGAACAAAAACTCGAAGAGTTGAGTTAAAGGGAAATCAGTGACACATCCGGAAGAGGCATGGCACGTGGAACTAGAACAATCTACCCGTGTGGACGAAATAAAGGGTTCGGTTCGAAATTCCAATGACCTGAAAAAGGTCGGAGAGTACAACGGCTGAGTGGTTGTGAATGTGGCAATGAAGATGAGGATAACGGCCCGAGTAATGTAAATAATGCAAATCAAACAAAATATATTAAACAGCTAAAAAGGCCAGTTAACGTTGGAGAGCCATGATCGCCAACGTCCTGAAAGGATACGACACAAAGAAGAAGAAGAAGGAGGGGGAGAAGGAGAAGGAGAAGAAGAAGACGAAGAAGAAGAAGAAGGGGGAGTAGGGGAGGAGAAGAATAGGGAGGAGGAGGGGGAGGAGGATGAGAAAAAGAAGAAGGAGGAGGAGGAGAAGAATAAGAATAAGAAGAATAAGAAGAAGAAGGTGGAGGGGAGAAGAAGAAGAAGGAGGAGGGGAGGAGGAAAAGAAGAAGAAGAAGAAGGAGGAGGAGGGAAGAAAAAGGAGGAGGAGGAGGAAGATGAGAAGAAGAAGAAAAAGAAGGAGAAGAAAAAGAAACCAAGCAAATTCTTATAGGCTCAAATATGAACGACAAAATATTTACTTTATCCCCAAACCAAGTAAATGCTTATGGCCTTTTATAAATTTCTGCCATTTTCATTTTTTCTTCGTCCTTACTATTTCCATAATAGTTTTTTTTCATTATTCTCTCTTCTTTGATTTGCCTTTTTACGATATTTCCGTAATCTTTTAAGTCAAAATTTTCACCACCAAATCCATGCTAAGCTCAAGTGAAATAAATAAATCCCCTTGTTATTAATCCCATTCCATGCAGAGGGGAAAATCTTTTTTATTTGCCCACGCACAGCTTTCAACTAATACTGCTCATTTGTGGTTGAGGTATCGATCTGAAACGTTTGATATGTTTCTGAAATAGCCAAGTGTGTAACACATTATTTATCATCTCTCAGTTGCATCTCTGTCTTCGGACAAAGATCGCTCAGAGGCGGCTCCGTCAAAGGACAGAGTCGCAATTGAGAAAAATTATACACAGACGTGCCCAACATTGGGGGACAGCTGCCTGTGGCCGCGCCCTCTCATTGCAACAGAGAGAGAGTGATCGGTGCGAGCACAGAGGACAGCGCAACAGACAGTTGCTGGGGCTTCGGGCAATTTTTGTTCCTAGCCCGGGTGTACGCGCTCGGGCTCCCCACATTAAACTGACATTATGTCACAACATGACCTCGTTGGGGGTTGAGTAAATACAAGATTAATTGTATATAAAATACAGTTGTGACACAAAGAAGAATAGACTAAGGTTGATCATCCCTTACTATCTTATACCTAGCTAATCGGGTTCACGACCCATTTACTCATTACAATTTGCACATGCACCAAAATCCTCCATATACCACATACTCTCAGGGGACTTAGAAAAACACCCCATGACATCCGGTTGTCAAGCCTTAAAAGTTGGCAACTTCTTTAAAACTTTGTAAATCCCTCCCATCACTTATAAAGATTTTACCGTCGATTAATTTAATGTTAGATGGTATGTGAAATAAGAAAAGCAAGAATTATTAGCTCCGGAGTTTTGGTAATAATAATACTGATGTATGTTGTCCCCAAGAAATCAAAATCAAAATCAAAGAAGGACATGATATTAATATCGGGGTTAAAAAGCACAATTTAACAGCTTTGAAAACAGACACTAAATAGTATTAAAAATTGGTTTGTCGTCAATACCAGTTGGAAAACTAACATCCAATAGAGATTGGACAAACAACCATAGTATACACACGGAACAAAGACATTAAAAGACCTGTTTCATAAAATGGCTGATGCTAACCTCCAAGTGAATGACTCATTGCACCTTATAGGACTAACGTTTTCAGCTGACATGAAGTGGAAAGCGTATATTGAACCCGTTGTTTCGTCTGCAGTAAAGAAAGTTGAGTCAATGTGTCGAGCTAGACATTTTTTTCTCTACAGAATCTATCTTACATATTTATAAGTCTACCATTCGCCTTTGCTTTGATATTGCTACTACATATGATCTGGTATTCCTGCTATATGTTTCGAGATTCAAGATAAAATCCAAAGAAGAATCTGCAATGTTATTAGTCCTGACCTGGCATCTCGTCTTCAGCCACTTTGTAACCGTTTTAATGTAGCTTCTCTGCCTGTGCCTTTTCTATAAATACCTTCATGGTAATTGTTCTGGTGAACTCTCCTTTATAATACGTAGAATTTATAAATTTAAGCGCAGTATTAGATTGCCGGCAAGGTTTCATCAATTCACAGTTGCTAGATGTTACCGCAAGTTCTATGCTAATAGTTTCTTCTATCGCACCTCTCGCTTGTGGAAATCTGTTCCGGATTCTTGCCTCTCTGTCAACCTTGATCTTCAAAAATTGAAATCCAGTGTCAATTGTTATTTTCTGTCTTTTAATTCTTGTTCATTTATTATCTTCTCTCCATAATAATATATTTTTCTCGTATTCTCTAGCACTCAGTAAGCCCTGTCTTTCTTAGTGGCTTAATTGCCTTGATTGGGGTGAAATGATTAAAAAAATCTATTAATAAAATTCCATAATTCCTAGTGAAAAACGTGGAAGACTTTCCTGAGTGAGCAGAGGATGTGGAGATTGGAAGAGGACTATTAAAAGATATTTACAGAATCGCCGAAGATGACAAATGCCACAGATTTGCAGGGTACCTTTAAGTCGTAACACCTTTCAGCGTTATGGTAAACGATAAAAGAATCACACTGTAAAGTTTCAAATAAAATAACCTGCCTCCAAATGGGTCAAACAATAGCTAATAAACCTGCTAGAGGAAGCTAATTTCCTACCCCTATAAAGGACGATAACTCAAAATACAATTGAGTTACTTCCCTTGTCTGTGAAAACGAGCGAGCCACTTTTGAATTGAACATGGCGACAAAATGACACGAACACAGAACTCATTGTTTTAATCCATTCAATCCTTAACAGCGAATACATAAAAATTCCTTATTTATTTGTTGAAAGACACGTCTGTCATTTTCATTCGTCTTTGTCCATGCCAACAGCCTGGGATATTTAAAAAAAACTGTTTCAGAAGCTTATTATACACTGGCGGACCACTTTTTAGGCCTTGTGCTAAAATAAACTTCATTTACTAAGCAGATGTCTTACAGTCATATCACGTTGAAACACCGTTTCCCGTACGAGTCAGTATCTAGATGGGTAAACGCTTGGGGATACCAGCTGCTGGAGGTGCAGGTGGTATAATGGATAACGAGACGGAATAAGGGGATTGAAAATCGGAGAGCCGTGTTCCAATTCCAGTCAGGAATATCCTTGAAAAACATATCAATTCACGTCCTTATTCACCCCCGACTTCTTAGCTATGGTTCAATTAGTATAACTTGCATTCATTATTATCTCTCCAAAATCCTTACAATCTAAAGCTATTTTCTCGTTTGCCTTGTTTTACGGCATATCAACTTCAAAGAATTTTTAATGTCGACAAGATTTTTAATGTTGGTAATATTTTTTTCTCCAAAAATTCATTACTGGTAATAATTTTTTTTACAAAAATGTGTTGCTGGTATTAAAACCTACTTTTACACTTTCATAGTGTTTTGACCCCAGTTTTGCCCATAGCTGTGACCCTAACAGGTGCTACCACTCCAATTCAGGGTGGACCTCGGAATACGAGGAATTAAGAGGTGGTTCTACGCTCCTTAAAACCTCCTGATCAACGGCCTTGCTGTTGGATTTAGTTTATCGTCTTACCCAGGACGGGATATTTTCTGGCTTTAAATAACATGAAAAAGGTAGATAAGCCGTAAAAAAACAAATCAATCATTCACTCAGTACTAAACAAGGCGCCTTCTATTGGAGCAAAAATTGTTCCACGAGAATATTACTTTGCTGTGAGCGCTCTACTTTTATAACCTTGTGCCAGACTAAATTAATTAAATTGCGTGTCTCGGTTGAAACAGCTAACTTGTCTTGGAGAGCATTAAGGGTCCGTAATATCATCAACCCTGACCTGGCATCTCGACTTCAATCACTTTCCTATCGATGTGACCTGACTTATGTCTTTTCTACAAATATTTGATGACAGTTATTCTGATGTGTCTCCCTCCTTTAAACGTACGACTAGATTGGCAAATAGGTCCCACCGTTTTACTGTTGAACTAGCTAGATGCAACCGTGCGTTCTTTTCTAATAGTTTGTTTTCTCGTACTTCTTACCTGTGGAACTCCCTTCTGATTTCTTGCTTCCCTGCAACCTAGTGTCTTTAAAAATTTAAATGCGACGCTAAAGGCTATTTTCTGTCTTCCTGAATAATTTTATTTTACTGTCTTTCCCCCTCATTAAAATCTTCTCATTCTATTTCACTCCCAGTAACCGTCCTAGTGGCATTATCGCCATCTTAAAAAAATGTCGGTAGTGTCCGATTACTGATAGCTTTGTTTTAAATTAGTAAATCATTATGGGAACCCCTATGCTGGAACCTTATGCCAGACTAGTGGAAAATATCGTCTCTTGCCGACAATACACTAAGCAAAACCTTACAATGCGTACGCATGGCAATGGACCGTCTTCTTCTTCCATTTTATTGAATACAAAAACAGACGGACACGAAGTTGGTTTGTAGAAGCCGACCGGAGATGAAGCCATTAAAAATGACTGCTCTGCAACTGGCGGTGGAAGATACAGTTTCCGAAGCCTTTCTTTCCTCCCTAGTAATTCTTATTCATTTTTCCCCCCTTTTTCCGTCTCAGCTATTTAATCTTAGGGACGTTTCCCCCTCCGCCCACTGCGATCTTTCGTTTCGTTTTCATATATATTCTGCCTCCGCATTTCAACATTACTTGGCGTTAAACATCTTCTCACACTGACCAGCAAATACATCTTGCTATAAAAAAAAACAAAAAAACTGTTACATGTTTCGAACAGTTTTAAGAACAAGGAGGTCACCATCTTTCCATTTTCTCCGACTGTTCGCACACACACACACACACACACACACACACACACACACACACACACACACACACACACACACACACATATATATATATATATATATATATATATCAAAGTGTAAGAGAACGAACAGTAAGATTACAGCGTTCAAAACATTAATTTAAAAATAGTGCTCTCTACATAATTTAGAGCCGTAAATATTTATTTATCTTATGCAGTGCCGCATTAGAACATATCCAATACAAAATTGTACATTTTTGTCTCAACCTGAAAAAAAAAGGAAAAACCTTTTTTAGACGTCTCATCAGGTGAGGAATTATGGTGGGAAACGGTATGCTGTACTACTTGGCATTCGCACCGGAAGCTCCAATAGGAAGATTTCAGAAGATTTGGGTGTCAATCTGAGGAGAGTGCAGAAGATCTGAAAAGAGTTGGATGAGTCTAACGGTGATTACGAAGGAGTTTGGAGTAATCACTAGTAAAAGCGACGTTATATCTCCATTAATCTTCCCACACGGCCCCAGACTCAACATGGAGGCTATATCAAGTGCCTTGAGGAGCCAGTATTGCCCTGGGTCAAGAAGGTGGCTGCTGGAAGACCTTATATCTGTCAACAGAACTTTGTACCGTGCCACCCAAGACAATTTCTGCGACCACATCACTCCTTATATCTGGCAACCTAACTCCCCAGACTGCAACTCCCTTGATTATTATGTGTGGGGCGCAGTTGAGCCAGAGATCAACAAAACTCCTTGTAACACCAAAAAGGAACTGCAGGGCAACGATTATGGCAGCATTCACCAACTTAAACAAGGAGTGCGTCCAGAAGAGTAGCAGGAGATTCCGAAGTCGTTTGGAGGCCGTGGTTGAAGCCAATGGCGATTTTATTGAATACATTTACTTTCTAGCATTTCAAGATATTTTTGCGTAATTTTATTAAATATTTCTGTTCAAATGAGACGTCAGTGTTATTTTCATTTTTTGCGTAATTTAGACAACAATTTATCCATCGCACCTTGACAAAGCATATAAAAAGAATGATGATGTTCAAAGTCAACTTCCACCACCCGTAGATGATTTATGAGCCACTGTCGTTCACACAACAAATGAATGCAGTTTTAAAGGGGGGAGTTTAACTGCTGGACTGAACATGCCACTGATGGTCACACTTGGTTTGCGAGTCCCTATATATATATATATATGTGTGTGTGTGTGTGTGTGTGTGTGTGTGTGTGTGTGTGTGTGTGTGTGTGTGTGAAGAAATATAGTCTTAAGGTGTGCTACATTCATGAGATAAAGTGCTCAATATCAGAGATAGGGTGTGGGTAAATATAAAAGTGAACATTGAAGTCAACACTTAGAATTGGTAGGCTGTTTCATTCTAGACGCAATCGTCAAGCCACGACTGTGGGTCTTTTTTTCTCGGCTATTTATATATATGGGTCAGTGGTGCATTGTGGATAGTTTAGTTTAGCGGTTATTTTGCCGGAAGCCGTTTATTTGTTTATTTATTTACTTATTTGGGGTCAATTTATTTTGCTTGTTTTTATTTTTTTTTTTTTCATTTTTTATAAATAAAAAATAAAAATAAACCAACACTCGTGGCCTGACGATTGCGCCTAGTATGAAACAGCCTATCGCCTCTAAGTGTTGAATTCAATGTTCACTTATATATATATATATATATATATATATATATATATATATATATATTGACCAAAATGAAACTTGACGAGAAAGATTTTAATTTCGAAATTTTCTGATAAAAATGATAAATGGAACATGAAAAAATGAAGTGCAACTTTCTTTGCGGGTAATGTGTTTTTTTTCTCGTATATTTTATACTACCGAAGAGATCTAGTAATTTTTTTTTGGGGGGGGGAGGTGTTTGCCACGATTAGGGCTGTAGACTGTCTCTAGAAGACTTGTAGCCTGTAGCGTGGAATCGTGGAAACTGTATTCGTTGACTCTGCCTAAATTTTATTTAATCTTAGAATGCGTGAATCTACTATATATATATATATATATATATATATATATATATATATATATATATGAAGAAATCCTGTTCTTTTTCTGTGGCATCGCTTTCAAAACATCATCACACCTGTAGTCGCCGTAAACTATTCCAAAATAGCAACTTTCCAAAGAATACCAGGATGTAGACAAAGGAATGCTGCCTGCCACACAAACGCCATATTGGTTCTTGAAAATGACTGAGAGGATCTGAAGTACTTGAACTAAATATGAAAACAAACATGAATTTTGGACAGTCTATCAAAAATTTCGAGCTAAATACACAACATTTTATTCAAAAATTGGAAAAAATAATAAAATATTAAACAAACAGATCTTGTCAGTTCTTTTAAATCAAGGTTACGTGCAGCCTATATATATATATATATATATATATATATATATACGAGCAGCATGGCCCGGCGTTGCCCGTACTTGATTCAATACATACAGCAATCGCTATCACGTGACTTAAAATATTTTTGCCCTTCCTTGCCTTTAAAGGAGTGCCCTTTGCCGTGCTGATGTTGCTACATGCCTTACTTCTTGCTTTTTCACGACCATCCCAGTTCTGCGGAATCAGAATCAACGTTGAGTTGAAGCAAGCGAATGAGCCAATTGGAGTAAAGTGCCATGCAGATTTAAATTTTTCCCACTTGAGAAGAATGCAGCTATCGATTTTTTTTTTTTTTGCATGCTAGCATGCTAGTTAACACTGTTGGCTCTCACGCTGGCCAATAGAATCTTCCTGCCTATTCGTGGCAGCCAGCTATAGGCTCTCACTCTGGCCAGTACAAAATCGCCGCAAACTACATGAAAACTGCTGTAGAAGCATGAAAAAAATCGATTATTTCCACTATCGATGGGAGTTGGGAAATGCAAAGTCGGTCTTGGCCTTTCCGCTAACTTGAAGCATGTGCGTGTAAATTTTGGTGCAAATCCGTCGAAAATTGCGACTGTGCATTCGTTACATACACACACACACACACACACACACACACACACACCCCCTGCCTTTTATATATATATATATATGTATATATATATATATATATATATATATATATATATATATATGCGTGTGTGTGTATGTGTGTGTATGCTTATGTCTGTGTATATATATGTATGTATGTATGTATGTATATATGTCTGTATATCTATGTTTGTATGTATGCATGTATATGTATGTGTGTCAGTGTACATATATATATATATATGTATATATATATGTATGTATGTATGTATATATATATATATATATATATATATATATATATATATATATATATATATATATGTATATATATACGGAAAAACTTACTAAAGAGAATTTGTCCTCAGTACGCAGACTGGTAGACGAAATGATTAAATAATGTTTAAAATAAACGGAGTGTCTACTACAATATGGGTATCTACTTAAAGTAATGTTTAAAGTTATATATATATATATATATATATATATATATATATATATATATATATATATAGTAAACACTATGCTGCATGCAGCAAAGTGTTTGTATATAATAAAAGAAACGGTGTCCACTCAAACATGAGTATTAATATAAAACAATTGTTTGAATAATAAAAATCATGCTGGATTAATAAACTACATTGAATTTTTACAAACACATACACACACACACACACACACACACACACACACACACACATATATATATATATATATATATAAATTGTCCGAATGTTATGTATGGTACACAGTTTATGTTCAGAAAAGAACACAAGAAAAATTAAATAAAAAAAAAACTAACCACAACACCTTGTCAGTTGTTTCAATGAAATTTGTATAAAAGAAGCATTGCTACCCAGATACACAATTATATATATGCAAAATATCAGAAACACTGACCTTATATATATATATTTGTTTGTGTGTGTGTGTTTGTGTAAAATATTCAAAACACTGACCTTATTATATATAAAAAAAAAAAGTTTACGCTGTGTTGCCACGTAGACTAATATACATTTGGCACTCGTGTAAATTTGTGCTAGACTGAAGACCGAGATCCACTCGTACGTCTGACCACGAAGAACTCATTCTGCAGACTTTCGGAGATGATCCAGGTATCAGCTCACACCTCATAGTACCGCATGGCGGGTACTTTGAGAGCAGCTTCTCTATCCGTATCATTTACAACGTGTGCGGGGTCTTTCGCCCTCCGATCGCTCACTGTCAATCGGCTGTTTTTCTCGGTCTTCCTCGATTCATAGTGTGTGGTGCCACAGATTCTGTTTCAACAACTGCAGCAAAGTTTCAATTACCCGGCTGCCTTCTGCCTGGAAATGCTTTCTGGTACAGCTGTGCAGCCCCGCGTCCAATACCATTCACGCGGTCGTATGTAGAATCATATCTGCCTGCACACGAGATGAATATCCTGCCATTGTTGAACGGAACACTTCTCAGTTAACTCACTGCTACGCAGATTAAGCGTTGAAGACATATTAACCACAAATTTACACGAATGACAAATGTAACCTAGTCTAAATTGCAACACACTGTCATCGGCCGTAAATTTTCTTTAAACTTAATAATTCAAAAATGAAGGATTTGTGGAAATATTTTTATATGAACATTTGTCTCTGTTTTAGTGTGAGGAATCCATCCCCAAATTTTGTAAAAGTATTTTTGACAAACTTATATATATATATATATATATATATATATATATATATATATATATATTTCTGTACTTCTACGAGCAAGCAGAAAATTCTTTTTTCCTGATGATGGCTATGTTTGTCGAAACTAGTCGAGGAATCTAAATGAAATAATAAAAATATTAATATACAACCTATATGTCTCTGAAGATTTTAATTTTTTAACATTTTTTATTGTTCAATATATATATATATATATATATATATATGTGTGTGTGTGTGTGTGTGTGTGTGTGTGTGTGTGTGTGTGTGTGTGTGTGTGTGTGTGTGTGTGTGTGTGTGTGTAAAATATCAGAAGCATTGATTTTCTTGCAACCACAGTTTCTGCCGAGTTGCCTTCGTCAGGCAAGAAGTCATTAATTGGTTGCAAGAAGATCAGCATTTCTGATATTCTACATATATATATATATATATATATATATATATATAGATAGATAGATAGATAGATAGATATATGTAATTCCTTATAATAAAACAGTATGTATGTATGTAGAGGAAATATACGTATGCGTAACCATGCTGACAGAAACACAAAAAAAAATGGCAATAGATCTAAGGCTCATTAAAAGATAAGAATATAGATATCTTTCTCACCCATTCTCAGACCAGTCTTAACTGTTTTATTAACCTTCACGCAGAACTTTTTCACTGCCAGTTCAAGAAAGACGTTTGAATCACAAAACACAAAAAAGAGATTGTCTAATATCGAGAATATTTAACATCGAAAAATATAAGAAAAATTAATTCCTTTTAATAATATGTGAAAATAACCACTCTTTTCCTGATGAAGATCGCGAGACCGGAAACGCGGGTAGCAAAATTATGGGCAATAAAGCATAAAATATATATTTTTTTAAATCCACATTAAAACCAAAAACGTTTGCAGTTTCTCTCTTCTTTTTAATATATAGATATATAATTTAATTTAAAGAAAACCAGACAACTTTAAGATTCCATGGTTATAATTTATTTCACGAGGGAGTTTCTTTTTCCCTGGATCATCAGACCTCACTGCCAATGATGAAAAAATGAATTTAAACTTAAGTTTAAACTTCTGAAGGGTAGTATTAAGCTTATGTAAGGTGATATAGAGTGATGAGAGATAGCGTGACAGACATGGCCGAAATTAGAGAGGGAAGGGAGAGATAGGAATGCTTTTAAATTTATTCTTATAACAATACTTAATAGTGAAGAGGGGGTAAGGAACAGACATTGACCTATTTAATAGGTCAACTCACCCGAAACGATATAAAGAGAAAAAGGGGGGCGGAGAAGTAATGTAAGAAATAAGAGATGGACTTTTGAAGGAAAGAGAGGGGGATATAAATTTGGAGAGAGAAATTAAGTAAATTAACGTATATATATATATATATATATATATATATAGGTCAGTATGATATTTTACATATTAATTTGCCCTACATTTTCGTACTGTTTTGACGAATATCATTTTTGGCAAAAATTAAATTCATAATTGTACACGTGCATATACACACGCACACATACACACGTGCATATACACACGCACACATACACACGTGCATATACACACGCACACATACATATATAAATATAGAAACAGACAGACATGGAGAGAACCAAAGAGTAGCTGCGTAAGTTTAGTTTCTGTTTGCTTGTATGGGGGTGCATATGCGTAAACATATATATGCTTACATTCAAGCAGTATACAGGTCTCTCCACCCTTTACCTAGAACTATCGAATGAAAACAACACCCCCCTATAAGTATTGCCCGTCGTCGTTGGCGCCCGATTTAACCTCCCCACACCCCATCGATACACCGCAACACCAACATTACAGACTAAGAGCTCTCTTGAGTGGCGCCACCTACCGGAAATGCCGAAAATCAGCTCTCTGCCCTTTCAGTCGAACCCACCTCACCTATCCGTTCGATCTAAGTCCGGAAATCGCCGAACGCCTCGAACTGTACATCTGTGCTTAACCATAAAGCTGACTTCATGTGGATGTGAATGTGCGGTACCACCCACCCCATTCCGACTTTCTCCGCCGCCCCCACCACCCAACACAATACAAATCGTAGCCATATAAACTACTCAACTTACTGTTTATGGCTTTCAAAGCCGATTCATGTTGGCACCTAATATGCATCTGGTTCGGTTGAGTAGAATCGATCAAAGATTTGGGAAAGTGGTGAGGAAGGGAACAATGGACAGTGATAATGAAAGATAGATAATAGATGGAATAGATAGATATGAACAGAATGAGACCGATAAAGAATGAATGGACTGGAGATAGATAGATAGATAGATAGATGGATAGATATAGATAATGAAAAACATAGATAGAAGAGAGATAGAGATAGAGAGAGATAGAGAGAGAGAGAGACAATAGATAGAATAGATAGATAGATAGATAGATAGATAATGGCGAACAGAATGAGATGAGATATAAATAGGGCTGAGAGATAGATAGATAGAGAGAGAGAGAGACATGGATAGAAAACAAGATAGAGAGAGAGAGAGACATGGATAGATGAGAGAGAGAGAGAGAGATAGATAGATAGATAGATAGATAGATAAATAGAATGAACAGAATGAGATAGATATAAATAGGCTGAGATAGATAGATAGATGATGAATAATGATAGATAAAAGAGAGAGAGAGAGAGAGACATGGATAGATAATGAAAACATAGATAGATAGATAGAACATCTAGATAGATATAAATTTAGAAGATAGATAGATGAGATAGATAGAGAGAGAGAGAGAGACATGAATAGATAATGAAAACATAGATAGATAGATAGAACATCTAGCAATAAATTTGAATCGACTGTGATCGAAAGATTAGACGTAGATGAAATCTTTTGGCAATTTTCAACAAATCTTTTATTCATACAAATTCATAGCGTTATTATTCAGTCATTAAAGTATTTTTCTTTATTTCTATAGCATCTGTCACGTTCCATATTTCCATTAAATCCGGTCGATTCAAATGTTTCCAGGATTTCTTTGTCAAAATCTTTTCTTCATAGCGTCGTTATTCGGTCATTTGTATATTCTATTCCATCATAAGAATAGTTCCAGTTTTGAATTATCTTAAGGTCTTTCTGTACCTTCATATTGTTGGAATTGCTAATGTGTTATTTAATGCCAATATCTAAATATTTTTGTACGCAATTTTATTTTAGTTTTGGAGGTATAATGGTTTAGTGAGAAAAGTTTTGCTAATTAACTCATAGCTGGGGGAAGAAGAGGCGGATTCATACCTTTCACAAGGCTATTTGCGCGTAATTGAATATGACGAGCCCAACTGGAATTGGAACTCCGCACTGCGATTAACAATTCCGAGCCATTATCCATTACACCACCCGCACATGTAATCCCTGCTCAATTTTGTGTTGGGTTTCATGTTAAGGGAGATACTGCCAGTTTGTAGATTTAATGCTACCTGTAAATATTGGACAACATTCTTATTCATATCGACCCTTATTACAAAGAGGCTTTTGAAGAGTTTTAAAAGCATCTTTTTTATTTTGTCATTTACTCTTCTGTTGTCTGGCACTGTCATCAGCCTGTCATCCCTATATAGGCCGTGGTTGTCAATGTGTACTATCTCGTTGATCATATATAAAATATACAAGCCCATTAATTCTGACGCATCAGCACAGTCAAACGAACCTTGTGGTACATCGAAGTAAAATTATATCAGTTAGTTCAGGTGGTGTATTGACAAAGCCCTTAGCGAAATCCAAAGTCTCAAGTAGTCCTTTTTCTGATATTGATGGATAAAAATTCTTGATGTTTTATTTTATGGATACATTTTTATCTTTATTTTTAATTTCATCGAACCAAGAAATGCACTCACTTGTGCCCTTCTCTTGCGTAGCGATCTTTAGTCAGATATAAAATCTAACCTAAAAATAGTAAACTTCATAGATATAACATTCAATCTTTTAAAAAAACTATATACATCAACAAAAACTCCAACCCACCTCCGAATTTATTAAAACATATACCTATATCCATACACAAAAGAATATCAACAAATTCCAGCAACAAAAAATATTCAACGAAAACCAAAAAAATAGCGCTTATCCGAACAAACTTAGAATATATAAAGGGGGAAAAAAACAAGTAAACACAACAAAGAAACATAACCTGGTTTAACCCACCTTACAGCAATGCAATAAAGACAACAATACGAAAAACATTCTTCAAAATAATTGAAAAACATTTCTCTAAACGCAATTTTTTTTTTCAGAAGACTTCACCAATTCTACATAGCAGCCATGTGTAACCTTTACTTACTCAAAAGTATTTGTTTTTAGAGTTGGTATGATGACTAA
>CAHIKZ030000083.1:172500-207500 GCA_903632075.3 Acanthosepion pharaonis | reverse complement strand
CAAAAATAAAATACAATGTTAATAATTATCTTCCGTCTTCTTGGATCCTGTTCTTTTATTGTCTTCTCTCCTTAATAGTATATTTTTTCTCATATTCTCTAACACTCAATGACCGCTTGCGTCTTAGTGGCTTTATTGCCTTGCTTGGGGTGAAATGTTTTAAAAATGGTGACTCTCGTGTAATATATTGCTATTAGAGACGAAAGAGCATCGTTCTTTTCCTCTATCGCCTCAAATGGAGAAATTGTAAAATATTACAGGAGATCGACTACTTCTATGAGCAATAATACGGATATGTGAAATGCAGTTTTGGTTGCAGCTGCACATATAGTGTTCTACTATCACAGCCTGCGAGATTCCGATAAGAAATAACAATCAAAGTAGATTCCGTATGATTTTTCGCATAAACAATAAACATTTAAGAATCTGCAATGATACAGGTTCTGACCTGGCATCTTGGCTTCTGATGAACTTCACTATATTTTGTTTAGTTTCTTGTATATGAAATTGTAATCATTGTAAATATTCATTTGGTGTTTTATTTTTAAAAGTTTTTATTCCCCACCCCCACAGATAAATTGTACATATCGGAGCTAGTTAGGACTTCAGTGTCTGTCAATATTTCTGAGATGAGGTATTGTGTACACTATTTACATTATTCGGACTATTGTCCTCATCTTTGTAGCCATATTTATTACAACGTTTCGGCCTTTCAGTATCTGTCTATATTTCTGAGATGAGGTATTATGTACACTATTTACATTATTCGGACTATTGTCCCCATCTTTGTCGACAGAGAAAATACAAATCTGCGGTCCATATAACATCAGAACAACCTTCAAAAGCTTGACGACACTTCACAGATATCTCTCCCGAGTAAGAACCGCCCATAGAGGAGAACATGACTAAAGACTGTGTGTACGCTATCCCGTGCAACTTTCAAATGCCTTACCTTAAGGGGGAGACAGGCCGCCCCCTCAAGGTAAGGCTTCAAGAACACCAGAAAGCTGTAACACGAGGGGATGTGGAAAAATCAGGCGTGGCCGACCACATATGGAGAGAGAAGGTAGATCACCACCCAATGTGGGATCAGGTTGAGATCATAGACAAGGAACACCATTGGAAAATTTGTAAACTTAAAGAATCAGCACATATGCTAGGCAAAAAAATCTCCTGAGCCGACCAAGCATAGAAATGAATACAATATGGGAACCAGTAACAAGGAGCGCGATAACAACAACAAAAAATTGCAATATGAGCTCTGGTAAAAACATGAAATGATAACAGCAAAAATTGCAATATGAGCACTGGTAAAAATGGCTGCTGAAGACATTAGGTCTATAATACCCAGAAATTCATACACAGATGTCCTCTAGAACACATGGAACAGTGGATAAAGGCGTTAGTTAGATCCAGTGACAGGACTCAAAGAGTATGAGATCAATACCCGGTTAAGGCAGTGGAGAACTTTCAGAGGGAAAATTAACAGGAGATAACTGATAACTGGCATCCATTAAACATGGCACGTGGAACTAGAACAGTCTACCCCAATGAGTGAAAGAAAGTGTTCAGTTCGACATTCCAACCACCTGAAGAAGGCCGGAGCGTACGATGGTAATACATATGGCAACAAAGATGAGGACAATAGTCCGAATAATGTAAATAGTGTAGTTAGGGTTTCATATTATGGTAGCTGTTGTAAGAATCGTAAGTAAGAATGTGTTGTTTTGATGTAAGGAATACGGTTGTATATTTGAGTCAGTAATCGTGGTTAGCTAAATTTTAAGCTAAGCCAGATTGAAAATATTTGGCCTTGTGCCACATTTTTGTATTATTCAAAGTAAATATTGCTTTCCTCTATGGTACATTAATTTTAAGAGTTTACACGCAGTACTAGATTGGCGGCAAGGTCTCATCATTTTAAAATTGAAATGGCTACATTTAATCGTAAGTTCTATGCTAACAGTTTCTTCTCTCGCACTTCTCGCCTGTGGATTTCTTTTCCGGCTTTTAAATTCCCTGTCAATTTTTCACCTTAAAAAATGTCATTCGTTATCTTAAGTCTTCTTAATTCTTGTTCTCTTATTGTTCTCGCTCCTTAATAGTTTTTTTCCCCCGAATACTTGGTACGCGTTTGGTTTTTACTCGTTTTATTCACTTCTTTGGGATAAAATATTTTAAAAAAATATAAGATCCAAATCAGTTTTACATCATCTTAACGATTATTACTGTTTTGGGATGATGAATTTTCAATATCATTATTTTATCCCTAGTTTGATTCCATCTTATTATTGTTGCTTTTTAGATGAAGTATTTTCATTATTATTATTTTATTACTAGTTTTACTCCATCTTATTATTCTTGCTTTTTGAATGAGCCATTTTCACTATCATTATTTTACAACAAAGTAAAACAATATATTATTATTATTATTATTCTAAGAGATTATAATAAAAACATATTGAAATCGCTACACAAAAGTTTTCATGTTTCAATACTTTGACTGTATTGCTACAAGCGACGGGATAATCAAAGAATTGAAACATGAAAACATGTTGCTATTTTAACATGTTTTATTATAATCTCTTATATATATATATATATATATATATGTGTGTGTGTGTGTGTGTGTGTGTGTGTGTGTGTGTGTGTGTGTGTGTGTGATAAATAGCTTTAAGTTACGATGAATAGTTTTAAAGTAAGATATATAGTTTCAAGGAATGCTATATTGATGTGTAAAATGCTCAATATCAGAGACAAAGCGTATGTAAATATAAAATATATAGGTGGATATTGAAGCCAACATCAAGATTGGTGCGGTGATTGCATTCAAATAAGAAATTGTTGCAACCTCAGTGACTAATTTTACAGATAGATAGATAGATAGATAGATAGATAGATAGATAGATAGATAGCAAATCCTTAAGAGCAAATGATAATCCACGTTGTTCTTTTTAATATAAAATGTTAAAAAGATAGATCTGTAGAGAGAAGAACAGGAAGGTCTAAAGATGAAGGGGGGAATTAAAATTTAACAGAGAGAAGTTTTAAAGAATGGAGTCAAAGACGGTTTAAGTGAGAGAAATATGAATTTTCTCGGATGTCTAATACATTAAAGATGTAACCGGAAAGGATACATTTTGTGGTGACATAGACGATATAATCTTAAAGATCAGAAGATGAGAGAGGGAGAGGAAAAGAAAAGAAAAAAGAGTGGGGGGAGAGATGGCGTGGGGGCAACTAAAACTGTAAGGCATTTATAAAAGGGCCGCTGTGTAATCAAGAAAATTTGACAAAATTAATATCGACTACAGGTTACAAATCAAATATAAACATAAAAAAAATCAAATATAACGCTTATCTAATCTAGCAAGGACCTATATTTCTATGTTCAAAAACACATGCGTATACACACATACACAACAACATATTTATATTTACACGTACATACATACATATACATATACCCATGTATACATATACATATATATATATTCATATACATATATATATATATATAAATACTCATACATAAACACACACACACGTACATATGATTGCATATGTAAGTATATATTTTTTATCTCTCTCTCTATCTATCTATCTATCTCTCTATCTATCTATCTATATATATATATATATATATATATATTAACATAGGGGTGATCTCACGGTTTCTGTATTTGTTCTGTTCTATCGTTAGTCATCTCCATATTGTTTGATATGCTTCGTTTGTCTTGTCTTACCTGACCATTTCACAAGCATGTTTTTGAAAATGTCAGATATGACACGCAGGAAGCCTTAGAGAAATCATCGTTGGCGTCCATTACAGACCAATTCCGTGTAATTTGTTTTTCTATCTTTCTATCTTTCTTTCTTTTTCAGCTTTCGATTCGTGATTCTTTGAAAGATAATGAAAAATCCTCCTTAAAAAACGTCCTTCCTTTTACCATCTCGCTTTCGCAACGCCATTAATTGTATAAAGTCGGAAACACACGCTACAACGATCAGGAGAGCCGGTTTGCGACATTGCGGCATGCTGTTTCTGTTTTTGCTCTTATTATAATGATTATTGAGTGGGAGAGGAGAACGCCAACAAAGTTGCGGTGGGAGGCAAATAAACGAAATATAATGTAGCCATTAATACATCCAGTCAAATAAGGATATGCCAGGCGCATTATTATTATTATTATTATTTCCTTTGATTTTTGGCGTGTACACATTTCTTTCCAGGTTCCTGGGCGGGACCTAAGGTTAGAAATGGCATCATGACATTTTACACTGGCAAAAAAAAAACATATTTTACATAGATAAAGCCCTTCGTAAGGTGTGGGCTGTACTTGTGAGAACAATCTTTTGTATTTCTTTGAGGCATGGTCTTCCAGGAATCCCTCCAATTGGTCTACTGGAGTCTTTTCTAACCAATCCTAGGGCTTCAACTATAACAGGGATTGTTGATGTTCCCACGTGCCACATTTTTGAGATTTCTATTTCAAAGTCCTTGTATTTTGACCGCTTTTTGAATATCTTCAAAGATACATTGCAGTCAGTAGGGACTGCCATATCAATAAGGAGGCACTTTTTTTGTTTGTGGTCTCTAATAACAATGTCTGGGCGGTTGGCTTTGATTGTTCTGTCAGTGTGTATTGTGTAGTCCCATAGAATGTTAACAGGTCCTATCTCCGTAACCGGGTCTGGGTGGTGATCATACCAGTTTCTTTCAGTTTCCTTCCCGTAGAAGTTGCAGATTTTCCAGTGCAGATATTGGCCCACTCTGTCATGCCGGGTTTTATACTCAGTGGGTGCCAATATCGTGCAACCTGATACAAGATTATTATCATTATTATTATTTCCTTGGATTTCTGTTGTATACAGATTTCCCTCCGGATCCCAAACAGAGACCTAAGGTCAGAAACTGATCATTTTTTGTAAAAAAATAAAAATAAGACAACCATCACACACATTTTACATAGATAAAGCTCTGTAATATGTGAGCTGTACTTGTGAGTACATTTTTTGTATTTCTTTAAGGGGTCAACTAGCTAGGATCCCTTTAATGAGTTTATCGTTCCCTTTTCCACTAAACCCGGGTGCTCCTGTTACAACTGGAAATACTGATGTCCTCATGAGCCACATGTTTTTATATTTCCAGTTCAAGATCTAAGCATTTTGATAGTTTTTTGAAGATACATTACAGACTGCAGGGTCTACCATGTCAATAAGAAAGCACATTCTATATTTGTGATCTTTGATTACGATGCCTGGGCGATCAATTTTGATTGTTCTGTATGTATTGTAAAGTCTCGTAAAATTGTTACACGTCCTATTTCCGTAACCGGGTCTGGATGGTGTTCATACCAATTTCTTGCAGTTTCCTTTCCGTAAATGTTGCAGATTTTCCAGTGCAGTTATTGACCCACTCTGCCTGTTTTTATATTCAGTGGGTGCCAATACCGGTGCAACCTGATACAAGATGGTCAATTGTTTCTGGATACTTATCACAGAATCTGCATTTTGGGCTAACACAATTTTACAGTATGTGTGCTTGGAAATTTCTAGTTAGCAAGCATTGGTCCTGTGCGGCAAGAATAAAATATTATTATTATTATTATTATTATTATTATTATTATTAGTTTGGATATCTGTTATATACACATTTCCTTCCGGATCTCAACCAGAGACCTAAGGTCAGAAATGAGTTTATGATATCTTCCGCTGATAATTTTTTGTAAAAAAAATAAAAATTAAAAGACACATTACAGACTGAAGGGTCTGCCATGTCAATAAGAAAGCACATTCAATACTTGTGATCTTTGATTACGATGTCTTGGCGATTAACTTTGATTGTTTTGTCTGTGTGTATTGTATAAAACATGTCCTATCTCGGGGTCTGGGTGATGTTCATACCACGTTCTGCAGTTTCCTTCTCGAGCAGATATTGGCCCAGTTATTATTATTATTAGTAGTAGTAGTAGTAGTATAGAATTAGAGAGCTACGCAACAAAAATGACGCTAACCCAGTATACCCATCATAACGCACAACAAGCAACGCGGACTTCTGAAGCAAATATCCTCAATGTAGTACTTGTTCGGCGGTACAGACTCCAACGCCCCAATAATAACTGACACAATAGTGGCCTGAACCGCCCACATTCTGACAGCCTCAATCCTGAGCTCGGTGTAGTTTTTAAGCCTGTCAATTTCTTTAACTTCGACATTATGGCCACCAGAAATAGACATGTCGACGAGGGGGCGTTTTCTTGATTCTTTGCCAATGAAGGTGATATCTGGTTTGGTGGCCTCGAGGATGAGATCTGTTTAGATGTTGAAATCCCACAAGATCTTGACGGTTGTTTACGCTCAACTTTTTTGGCTTGTGGCGGTACCATTTCAAGTCAGTTGAAGAGTTCTTGGATTGTGTGTCATGGTGGTTACTGTACGAAGCATCCCCTGGGGGGGGGGGAGTTTTAAGGAATTAAATTACCTGAACAAGTGTGGATAAGTCTTTCTATTAAAAAGTTTCATTCTATTGTTCTAGGAAAGAAAATGGCGAAAGAGCGTGGAAAAATAAACGATACGAATGATGAAAGATGAATAATAGAATCGAGGAATGTGACGCTAAATCGAAACAAAGAGAGAATGAAAATGAAATTTAAGAAAAAAAAATACAGGAGATAGAAGAAATCAAAGAAAATTGAGCAAAACGGAAATTCTGTGTGTAAGACAAGATTTGAAGTTTAAAAAGACGATCAAAAGAGAACGAATAAATATATAAGCACACAAGTTTTTAAGTTTTGGCAAAGAAACTTGGAAATTTAAATAAAAGACAACGAAAAGAAAGTTTTAATGAAAAATGAGTCCGAAGTAAAGGAAATGTAAAAACAAAAAAGAAACATTAAATATGAGGTATGGCTTGGTTTATTTTGTTTTACGGCATATCAACACCTCAATGGGTTATTTAATACCGACAACATTTTTAGGATAGATTCGTATGAACAGAATATGTATTCTTTGGTTTAGATTGGCTTGATTTATTTTGTTTTACGGCATATCAACCTCAATGGGTTATTTAATGCCGACAACATTTTTTAGGATAGATTCGTATTAATAGAATATCTATTTGATTTAGATTGGTTTGGTTTATTTTGTTTTACGGCATATCAACCGCATTGGGTTATTTTATGCCAACAATATTTTTAGGATAGATTCACATGAATAGAATATGTATTCTTTGGTTTAGATTGGCTTGATTTATTTTGTTTTATGGTATATAAACTTCAATGGGTTATTTATTGCCGACAACATTTTTAGGATAGATTCGTATGAATAGAATATGTATTCATTGGTTTAGATTGGTTTGGTTTATTTTCTTTTACGGCATATCAATCTCAATGGGTTATTTAATGCCGACAACATTTTTATTGCTGGTAATATGTTTTTCTTCAAAAATCTATTTCTGGGAATATTTTTCCTTGAAGACATATAATGTTGGTCATATTTTTTCAAACAAAATATAGCTGTTTGTATTGCTGGTCCTTTTTTTAGTTTTGCAGATAATAATTTTTCATTCAAAAATTATTGCTGGTAATATTTCTTTTTTTCCAAAATATTTCTGGTATTAAAACGTATTTTTATACAAGTTTGGATGTTAGCTATTTGCCCATAGCTGGGACCCTAACAGTTGCTACCACCGCGGGTCAGGGTGGCCTGGGAACACTAGCAATTAAGAGGTGGCCCCACGCTCCTCAAAACCTCCTGATCAGAGGCCTTGCTGTTGGATGTAGTTTATCGTCTTACCTAGGATGCGGATGTAGTTTATCGTCTTACCCAGGACGATTGAAATTAAGTGAATATAAAGAACTCGACTGGAATTCGAACACGGCTCTTCGATTCCTCAATCCGAAATACAAGAAATACATAAAATAAAATAAAAATGTTAAAAAAAAAAAAGAAAGCAAAAAAAACAACGTGGGAAAAAAGGAAAAAAAAAAACAGAGACATTGTTTTCTAAAGAATAAAAAAAAGTAAAAGAAACAACCCAAAAAAAGAAGACGAAAAGAAATAAAAGCAAGCCGAAACGAAACCCAGAACTGCCAATCCTTCTTTTTATAAAAAAAAAATATTTACTCAACATTTTTTCGTTTAATTTCTTATAATTTTCTTTCTTTTCTAGACCATTTTTTTTTTTCATTCCCTCTTCCCGGTTTTCAAACACCATTTCCTTCTTTCTCATCGAAAATCTGTGTTTTTGTTTGTTTTGTTTCCTTTGTTTTGTTTTTTTCTATTCTTTGTTTTTTTTTTCTTTTGCTTCTTTTCTTTCACGCTTTTTCCTTCTGTTGCTTCATGACTCCATAAACATTTCCCTGAAAGACATCAGCAGCAGCAGCAACAGTAAACGATACAACAGCACCACACGCATGCGCGTTCGAATTCACATATGGTGTTTGAGCACAAATACGACGCAGACCTCGCTTTCTCTCGAACAAGCATAGAGCAACAGCAAACACGAAGGCCAAATTGCAATCAATGAAACACATCTGCCCTCAATGAACGCGCACATTTCCGCAAAGAGATTCTCACTGGTGACAACAGCAACAGAAATGAGTAAACAAGTCGTGGTTGATCCTTTTGTAAGTCAATATATCATTGTAGATCTACATAAATAAAATTCTTTGTTCAAACGGTCATATCACGTCTTTGTTTGCATCATTGTAACACCCTCCCGCGCGAACACACACACAACCATCTCTCTCTCTCTCTCTCTCTCTCTCTCTCTCTCTCTCTCTCTCTCTCTAACATTATATATATATATATATAAAGAAGAAATATAGTTTTAAGGAGGCTATATTTATAGGATAAAAAGTGCCCAATATCAGAGATAGAGCGTATGTAAATATATTTATAAATATATATTTAAATATATACATATAACTTATATATATATATATATATATATATATATATATATATATATATATATATAAAGACATTTTTTATGTTTATACATTCTTTTATAGATACAAATATTTAAGTAAATGCTCTGTTTTATAATAAACAGTATTAAACAACATTTACCGGCCTGAATGTCCGAGAAATTTTCATAGAGCAGATATGAATGTACGAGAGAATCGTGAAGATTGTAGTTTAAAGACAGTAAAATCGACCTTGCTAACCGAACGCTCCTCTGTGGCCAAATCGGTTAAAGGCACGTCAGGTTATATGACGGTTCCGTATGAGATATATAGTTTCGAATCCTGTAGGAGGACGAATATTTTCTATGAAAATTTCTCACACATTTAGGCCGGTAAATGTTGTTTAATAATCTTTATTATAAACAGATCATTTACTTAAATATTTTATCTATAAAAAGAATATATAAACATAAAAATGTCTTAAAATAATTGTCGGACTTTGTCCATTTCATATATATATATATATATATATATATATATATATATATATATATATATTTAATTTATGTTTATAATTTTATATATATATATATAAATATAAATTTATATATATAAATATTAAAAATTTCTCAGAGTTAACCTGTAGAAAAAGACAATATTTATAAATATAAATGACAATAGGAAAACACCTAACGCGTTTCGTCCACTGTGGACTTTCTCAAGGTAAAAAACGAAATGAAATTTATTTAAACATAGTAACTAATAATAACAAAAACAAAATGCCCTTAGCAACTGGAAGAATTTAGAGAATTTATTACCCAAATATTAATCTAAGCCCAGGCTTTTTCCCTATTTCACCTTTCTTAAGAGAATTACTACTCTCCCAAACAAATGTACACAACATTATCGTGAAATCAAAAGAAAATGGTTGAATCACAGCAACACAGCAATAACAATATCTCCACATGTGGCAGTAATTAACGTAATTTTCAGTTAACAGTATGAAAATAGCGTTCTCTAAATTCTTCCAGTTGCTAAGGACATTTTGTTTTTGTTATTATTATTAGTTACTTTTCTTTAAATAAAATGATTTCGTTTTTGTAGCGAATAACATGTTTATTGAAAAAAGTGTGGAGATATTGTTATTATTGTTGTGTTGACCGATTCAACCATTTTCTTTTAAAAATAGCGTTCTCTAAATTCTTCTAGTTGCTAAGGACATTTTGTTTTTGTTATTATTGGTTACTTTGTTTGAATAAATTCCTTTCGTTTTTGCCTTGGAAAAGTCCACACTGGACGAAACGCGTTGGCAACTATTACAGTTTTCCTATTGTCTTATATATATAGATATATATAGTTTATATATAATTTATATATAAATATATAATTTATATATAATTTATATATAATGATATAATTTATAAATAATTTATATATAAATATATAATTTATATACAGATATATTTAAAATTATATTTATGTATTTATACAGATAGATATAATCTATGTAGATACATTTATAATAATATATATGTGTGTGTGTTTGCGTGTTTGTGTGTGTTTGTTTTGTTGTTTTTTTTTTCTCTTGTATACATACAAGTTTTGTTTTCTGTCCTCAACGGATATAATTTTTTTCTCCAAACCTTGGTTACTTTAGAAAACATCCGACTAAACTATTAGTCATTTTCAGAGACTAGTGTTCTACTTTAACCTATAGTGTGTAAGCACTATTGTTGACGGTACATTGTAAATTGCAAACGAAAAGGACACTTAACATCAGGAAGAGAGACTTGAAATTTCTAGGGCCCATAATGAGGAAAGAGGGCTTGGAAAATTCGATACTCACAGGACAGACTGAAAGCAAAAGTGATAGAGGAAGCGTGGACAGTGTTTCTGAGAGTACAAAAATGTAAAATTTATTAAGATCTACAAAGGACGGGAAATTGTGGAGAGTCATGATCGCCAATGTCCAAAAGAGACACGGAAGAAAAGAATCTTACGATGTTGGGCGAAAGCATCTCTAGAGCAACCTATCCTCGGGTCAAACCCCTTATTTCCTCAACTTAATTTGTTATGATTTCTCCAGGCACCGAGATTTTTGAAGTGTTTAGAATTTCGTTTAAAGCAATAAAAAGAGATGTCATTAAAAGCGACAAAAAGGGAAAACAACAGTTTCTTTTTATGTGCCATGTCCTTTCAAGACGTAGGCGATCATGTCTCTCCACTTCCCTCTATCTCTCTTGCAGCTCCCAAAAAGTTCCTTCCTTTTACTATCTCCCTCAGACCACGTTCTGTCATCCACTTGCTCAAGCCCACCAAGAATGTCACGCTCTGCTTTCCATTGTCGCTCTTTCCTTCTATTCCACCCGTGAGTATCAGATTCTCCAGGCCCTCCTTCCTCATTATGTGTCCTAGAAACTTCAGCTGCCTCTTTCTGATGTTAAGTATAAGTCTTCTGCTTGTTTGTAACCTCTCTAAGACCTCATCGTTACTCACACGCTCAGTCCATGATATCCTTAGCATCCCGCTGTATAACCACATCACCGTCGCCTCGAGTCTCTTCAGCTTCGAGGAAATCGTCCAACATTCACTGCTCAATATTCTTTTCTTTGTTACCAAAGATATCCTCCTGACTCGTAGTACTTTACACAGCTTTTGGAATGCGTCTTTGGCCATCCCAATACGTCTATGGATCTCAGTGTCGCTCTTGCCGTCCTCTGTCAAAACACTTCCCAGATATCTAAATTTCTGCCCCTGCTTGATTTTAGTGTCCCCCGACCTGTATCTCGTAGTAGTTCAGGACTCTTTTCTTTGTTACCAACGAAATCCTCCTGTCTCGTAATACTTACCTAGCTTTTTGAATGCGTCTTTGGCCATCCCAATACGTCTTCGGATCTCAGTGTCGCTTTGCCGTCCTCTGTCAAAACACTTCCCAGATATTTAAATTTCCGCCCCTGCTTGGTTTTAATGTCCCCGACCTGTATCTCGGAGTAGTTCAGGACTCTTTTCTTTGTTACCAACGAAATCCTTCTGTCTCGTAATATTCTGCCTACCTTTTGGGATGCGTTTTTGGCCATCCCAATACGTCTTCGGATCTCAGTGTCGCTCTTGCCGTCCCCTGTCAAAATACTTCCCAGATATTTAAAATTCCGCGTCTGCTTGATTCTAGTGTTCCCGACCTGCAAATCGCATTTCGGGCTCATCCTCTTACTGACGACCATGCATTCTGTCTTCTTGTAGTTTATGTTTAGTCCTTTCTTCTCACTCTCCGTCGCTACCTTCTGTAGGAGATTTTGTAGTTTCTTTTCTCCTATCAGTACTGTGTCATTTGCGGAATTTATGTTGTTGAGATTGTGGCCGCCGACGCTCAATCCCGGTGTTAGGGTTTCCAATTCACTCAGAATTGCCTCGCTGTACAGGTTGTGCAAGTCGGGTGAGAAGACGGCATCCTTGCCTTACGCCCCTTTATAATTTTGTGTATTCACTGAACTCGTTCCCTATGCGCATGCATGCTGTTTGCTACCAGTATAGGTTTTTGATTATTCTGATATCTTTCCCGAATAAGTCAAGGTTGCTGAGCAGTTCCAGCAGATCCTTGTGGCGTACTTTATCGAAAGCCTTTGCGTAGTCTATGAAACATAAGTACACGTCCTTCTACATTTGTATTAATCTTTCTGATAACATTCTGAGCATGAATATAGCATTCCTTGTTTCGGTGTCTTTACCGAACCCGCACTCTTCTTGTCCTATCTCTGGCCTGATTCTGGTGCACGCTCTATTCATCAGTATACGGATGACGATTTTGTCACATGGCTCATTAGGCTTATTGTTCGGTGGATCTCGTATTCGCTGACGCCTGGTTTCTTTGGCATAGCTATTATTATATTCCGTGTTAATAGGAATATCACTGGAACAACACGATGGATAAATAAGTAAAGGGTTAATGTAATAACCAGTTGTGAGTGCTGCTATTGGAAGGTCGAATAGTTCTCGAGTTAGTCGGAGCCGTAATCAACTGATCCCCTCAAGTCTCCCTAGTCCGTTGCCTTACGGATACTTATAGGTAGTTACTACCTATAGTGTAGTCACTCATGGGGGTGACAGGTTATTCTATTACATCAGCTATGAAGATAGATCTACTGAAGTCTTCCGGTATGTTCCCGCTGTTGTAGATGTCATTTGTTATTTCGGTGATCTTGTCTATGCCAAAGTCGTCTAAGGCTGTCAGCATTTCCGTTATAATTCCGTCTGACCCAGCTGCCTTGTTTCTGTTCAATTTGGCCAGTGTGGCTTTTATTTCGGTTTTCAAAATTCCATGTCCGTCAGCAGTTCTGTGTATTACCGGTTGTTCCCTTTTGTCGTGGAAGAGTTTTCCAATATACTCGCTCCAGCATTGAAGAATTTTTTTCCTTCTCTAAGATGAGTGTTTAGGCAGCCTGTTTGATGAACATGTCTTCTGTCCTGTTAGTTGTCTTATTTGTTTGTGCATGTCTCTTTTGTTGGTAGTACTCAATCTTTCTATTTCTGCACATTTTTGGTTTCACCATTCTTCTTTAGCTTGCCTGCATTTGGTCCTTATTTCATTGTTTAATTTTCTGTACTCTGTCCCTTATCTTGGCAGTGTTTTCTGTCTCCTTTCCATCATGTTCAGAATCTCACCAGTCATCTATTTGTTTTTTCTTCTTCGTCCCGTCTCTTTTGGGATGATATTGTTTGTTGATGTCACTAAAGCGTCCTTTAGTACGTCCCATTTCGAGTTTCCATTGGGTGCCTCGTATCTTCTTATGGTAATCAATACTACGAAAATAGGATCATGAAACAAAACACACAGTGAGAAAAAACGGTATATACTTAACGCTTGTCTCTCCTCACTCGTCAGAGCTCGATCGACGAAAGTAAACTTATTTGTGAACAATGACTATAAAGGAAACATGAAAATACTCACATATCAATACTATAATGATACGGTTATATTTTTATAAACAGTCCCCACAACCAATCCTTCTGTTTACATCAGACAATTTGTTTTGAGTTAATGGATCAAATATTTGAGCAACGACGAAGTTCTAGAGAAAATGTCAACAAAAATAATACGTATGATTAACATCAGGAAGAGACAGTTGAAAATTCTGCGTCATAATGAGGACAGAAGGTTTGGGAATTATTATACTCAAAGGTCAGATTGATGGTAAGCGGGCCGGAGGAAAGCAATGCCCAACCTACCTGGAGAGCTGGTGCAAACGTATTGCGGAACAGGACTTGGGAGATATGACAAAATAGACTAAAAGTTATTATGAGCAACAAAGGATTGAAAATTGTTGAGAGCTATGACTCCAACGTCTGAAGGGACACAGCACATAGAAGAAGAAGAAGAAGAAGAAGAAGAAGAAGAAGAAGAAGGAGGAGGAGGAGGAGGAGGTGGGGGAAAAGAAAATGTAGACGTTGAAGAAGATGAAGAAGAAGGTGAAAATAAAGACATTAAAAGACGTAGAAGAAGAAGAAGAAGAAGACAAAATGAATGCGAAGAAGAAAAAGAAGAAGAAGAAGTAAAAAGAAGAAGAAGTAGGAGGGGGAGGAGGAGGAATAGAGAATGTAAACGTCGAAGAAGGTGAAAATAAAGACGTTAAAAGACGTAGAAGAAGAAGCTAAAGTCGCTGAAGACAAAATGAATGCGAAGATGAAAAAGAAGAAAAAGAAGAAGAAGAAGTAAAAGAAGAAGGAGGAGGAGGAGGAATAGAAAATGTAAACGTCGAAGAAGATGAAAATAAAGACGTTAAAAAGACGTAGAAGAAGATAAAGTCGTTGAAGAAGACAAAATGAAGAGGTTAAAGAAGAAGAAGAAGAAGGAGGAGGAGGAGAAGTAGAAGGAAAGGAAAAATTAGGAGAAAATTTAGACGTTGAAGAAAAGGAAGAAGATGGAGGAAGAGAAAATGTAAACGTTAAACAAGGAGAAAATATAGACGTTGAAGAAGAATAAGAAGAAGGAGGAGGAGGGGGAGGAAAAAAATGAAGACCTTAAAGAACAAAAGGGTGAAGTATAAAGAGAAGAACAAGAGCTACAAAGGACAGAAAATTGTAGAGATTGGTTTGGTTTGTTTTACGGCATATCAACCTCAATGGGTTATTTAATGCCGGCAACATTTTTATTGCTGGTAATATTTTTCTTCTTCAAAAATTCCTTGCTGGTAATAACCTTTTACAAAAATGTATTGCTGGTTTAAAACCTATTTTTACACTTTCATAGTATTTTGACACCAGTTCAGAGGTTAACAATTTGCCCATAGCTTGGGCCCTAACAGGTGTTTCCACTCCGAGTCAGGTTGGCCCTGGGAACATCAGCAATTAAGCGGTGGTTCTACGCTCCTCAAAACCTCCTGATCAGAGGCCTTGCTGTCGAATATAATCTGTCGTCTTACACAGGACGCGAATGTAGTTCATCGTCATTCCCAGGAGGAGGAGGAGGAGTAAGAAGAAGAAAAAGTAGTAGTAGTAGTAGCAGTTTTGGAATGCGATCCGCGCAAAACCAAGAACATATATTCCAGGAAGGCCAATGCATACTCTTTTTTGCTAAGGTTTTCTGCGAATTTAGAATTTATCCATTCATCATTCTGATTTTCATGACAGATTCAGGATAGCTACCATCACTACTTTAATTCCAATTCAAGATTGTGGAACTAAAAAAAAACATGGATTCTATGCGAAAACTGACGACATTCCGGATACTGACTATAGAACCAAAACACTGCCCCATTCCAAGGCTGCATCAAAGAATATTTTTGGTCACTCTTTGATAGTCGGCAAGTGGAATCATCCACTACAACATTTTAGATTCTGGCGTAACCATTACAGCAGAAAAGTATTGCCAGGAAATCGACAAAATCCACTGGTGCGTCCGACATTTATCAAATGAAAAAGATTAGTTCTTCTCTATGACAACACTTGAGGCACGTCTCGCGAACATTCTGAAATTGAACCAAGTCTGCGATGAAACTCTAACCCACCCATCTTGGTCGCCATACCTCCTCCCCTCTGCTACTAATTTTACAATCATCTCAACAATTTCCTGCAAGTGATGGTCTTTAACAACTATACAAAAGCTGAAGTCGACTCCGAAGAATGCACCGATTCCAAGACTCCAGAATTCAATGCAACCAGAATAAATAGACTTGTTTATTGTTAGCAAGAATGGTTCTGATGATTTTAAATTTTATTCTAAGCTTTAGTTCAAACATTATATATATATATATATATATATATATATATATATATATATATATATATATATATATATATACTATAAATTAATTGATTTAAAATATTTTTTTTTTAATTTTATGCAAACCATATTTCAAATTAAATCAATTAATTTATAATATTAATGCTCTGTAAATTTACATTGAGCATTATTTTGCAAAAATAAAATATCTATAAGAACACCGGATTATATATTTACTGTTCTTTCTTTATATATATATATATATATATATATATATATATATCCAGAGACGGATATGCAATGTAATTGGCCCTGATCTGGTTTCTCGTCTGCAGTCGCTCTCTCACAGACGTGCCGTCGCCTCTCTCTGTCTTTTTTACAAATACTTTCATGGTAATTTCTCCGATGAGCTGCTTTGGCTGGTTCCCAGTTCTTGGTTGAATTCAAGCGCCCTACGAGGCTGACATCCCGCTCTCACCCTTTCACTGTTGAAACTGTTAAATGTAGCCGTCTCTTCTACAGCAATAGCTTCATATCTCGCACCTCTCGCCTATGGAACTCCCTTCCCTATTCCTGTTTTGCTGATAGCTATAATCTCCAACTATTCAAATGTAATGTCAATCGACATCTCCAGTTGCCTTGATCTATCCACTATCCTTCTCCTCATCCTTCCTCTATCACTCCTATCTGATGTTGCTCCAAATCCTCTGTAACCCCTTTTTGCGTGCTAGTGGCTTCCCCTCTTACTTTTAAAATGGTTATATATATATATATATATATATATATATATATATATATATATATATATATATATATATATATATATATATATATATCACTTTATTATAAGATATTATAGCATAAACATGTTGAAATCCATCTACACAATAGGTTTCGTGTTTTAGCACTATATTGTGCCTCTTCAGGCGATGGTAAATGACTGATAATTACATAATTTTAAAGAAAATTTCAAAAGTAAAGTGTTACCTCTTTTCCGAAAGATAAAGTGGGGGGGTAGAAAACACAAGGTCAGAATTAAAAATGGACTTGTTGATTTGTCTTGATCAACCAATTAAATGCCAGATCTACGCTAAACAGGAAATTAAGCTCACGAAGTGGAGGTGTGAGGATTTATTTTTACATGACATGATGAACCGAAACTTAGACAGGTCGTCATTGGCAAATACGGAAGCCATGCAGGCAATAAATGTATTGCAATTGAAGACAAATATGACAATTCAATTCTTCATAAGAAGCTGAGGGGAGGTGAAGGGGAATAATCAGACGTAAAGTTAATTTCAACAGAAAACATTTTTAAATTCAGATTCAGAAAGCTTCTTAAAGAAACCTGTAGATAGGATTAAAAATGTGGAATATCTATATATATAGATGTTCCACAAAAGCTATATATATATATATATATATATATATATATATAATAACTAGACGGCAATACTAAATCTGAAGAAACAAAATAAGGTAATTACTCGTAGAGAGTGGGCCGTTATTTACTTATAAATTATGGCCATAAGAAATGGTACTAATTTTTTTTAAGTTATCTATATTTTAAGATAAAGGATAAACTGTGTCGGCAATTTACAGTTAATCTACTTCTTTAATTTAACAGAGATTTTTTACCCTTTACCTTACAATATAGTTAAATTTTCGTCACACAAATTAACAGTAAATTTCCGAGGTTTACTGTGTTTAGGTGTTTGGGCAAGAAGTGAAGTTCTTGGGATTATAAAAGTATGATAACAACAGAGTCAAGACTTGAAGAGGTCAAGATTTAATTATTTACATCAATTGCATTGTTCAGACTGTTATCCTCATCTTTATTGCCATATTAAGACGTTACAACTATTGTACACTATGGCCTTCTTCAGGTGATTGGAAGTTTTTGTTTTTTCTTCGTTTCTTTTATTTTTCCTTTTTTTTTCTTCATTTCTTTTATTTTTTTCATTTTTTTCTATATTGATTTGTTTTTCATCGTTTTTTTTCGTTTTTTTTTCTTGGCTTCTTTTCATTTTTACCTTTTTTGTTTTTTCTTCGTTTCTTTTCTTTTTTCCTTTTTTCTTTACTTTTGATTTTTTACGTTTTTTTTTGTTGTTTCTTTATTTCTCTTACTTTTTTCTTTGTTTCTTTTCTTTTTTCCTTTGTTGTTTTTTCTTAGTTTCTTTCCTTTTTTCCTTTGTCCCCATTTTTTTTTCTTTTTTCCTTTTTGTTTTTCGTTTCTTTTCTTTTTCCTTTATTTTTTTGTTTTTTCTTCGATTCTTTTCTTTTTTTCGTTTCTTTATTTTCTTTCCCCCTTTTGGTGTTTTCTTCGTTTATTTTCTTTTTTTCCTTTTTTTATTTTTTCTTCTTTTTTTCCTTTATCCTTATTTTTTATTTTTCCTTTTTTACCTTTTTTCTTATTTACTTTTTTCCTTTTTGGATTTTTTGTTCGTTTCTTTCCTTTTTTCTTTATTTTTTTATTTTTTCCTTCCTGTTTTTTCTTCTTTTCTTTTTTGTTTATCTTCGTTTGCTTACTTTTTCCTTTTTTCTTCCTTTCTTTACTTTTTCGTTTTTTGTTTTTTCTTAGATTCTTTTCATTTTTCCTTTTTTTGGTTTTTCTTCGTTTCTTTTCCTTTCTTGTTTTTTCTTCCTTTCTTTTTTTCTCTTTTTTTTCTTTATTTTTCCCTGGTTGTTTTTCTTCGTTTCTTTAATTTCTGTTCCTTTTTTTGTTTTATTTCTTTTTTTCTTTTTTCGTTTTCTTCGCTTTTTTCTTTTTTCCTTCTTTGGTTTATCATTGTTTCTTTCCATTTTTCCTTTTATGTTTTTTCTTCATGTTTTTCTTTTTCTATTTTTTATTTTTTCTTCGTTTCTTTTTTTTCTTCATTTTTACATTTGTCATTTGCTTTCCTCCCCTTTTTTCATTTTTCTTTGTATTATTATGCTTTTTTCGCTTCAATTATTTTCTTTCAATTTTCTCTCAATCTTCCGTTGTTTTTCTTTCATTTTCTTTCTTTTACTCCCTTTTCTCTGAATTTGCGGGTGGTGTAACGGATATCAGAAGAGAATTAGAAACAGGCGAGCCGCGTTCGAATCCCAGGCAATTTCGCTACATTCACTTACGCCTAAATACGTTTTGAGAAACGCATGAGTGGGTTTAATAGTAGGGGCTTATATCTGGAAAAAACATTATAATCTCCATAAATATTTAATGCAATATTCACTGGGAAAAGGGAAACTAATCCAATAAATCCAAAATATGTTCGATTTTATAAAAAGGATTGATAAACCGTAACAAATCTCCTTCTTCTTTATTTTCACAATTCGATTATTCTTATTTTTCTTCATCCAAACCTCTCATTTTTTTTCTTTCACTTATGGGATTTTATGCATCCTATTTTAATTCTTGAATACATACAGCAAAATCTATGGGCAACATGCGATGAGGATTTTCACACGTTGGCGAATCTTCTGGATTCCAGGGCATCATTCATATATCTTTTCTTTAATCCCTAAAATTGATTTATTCTCCTTTATTTCACATATACATCATAACAGTTTCCATCGAAACAAAATGCAATAAAATTATCAAAATATGGAAAACATATTATAAATACAGAAGATCCTCGGGTTACGTCGAACTCGATGTAGGACGTCCTTGGTTACGTCGTCACGCTATACGAGGAAGACGGCGTTGTTTCGTCGCCGGCTATACGCCATATTGGATTGTGCTACATTCGCTATCTCTCGTTTCTTTTTTCTTTTTTTTTTTTTTGGTGAGGGGTGCCCTTCATTATGGCTCCTAAGTGTAAGGCAAACTCGTAGGTGCTTTCGTACACTCTACAAATTAATTGAAAAACCACTTTAATTCCCTTTCTTTCGTCATACGGTCAGTTTTAGACCCACTGGAGTGACAGAGTGTAATCGATTTCTATTTTTCCTCAGATTAGGTGAGTTGCAGTGGCAAACAGTAATATGAATCTATTTGGGGAGTCTATGATGAATTTTGGTTGGCCTCAGAAATATATTGCGTCATCCGTGATTGCATCAGATTTTTATCACGCCCAGACACTATTGTCTCGATTAGTAGTCCTACGGCCATTGTCTGCGATGGACTTTATTCCAAGAAAGCGTACGAAAATTGTAACGCTGCACGAACACATTGGCAAGCTTTACAGAGAAATCGCGGACTGTACGACACAAGAGAAGCTCGTGACGGCCATTATAGGCGTGTGTCATCATGACCCAAAAATCAATGAGGACTGCTCCACATTAGTGGATTCCACGCCAAATCGCATCAAAGAATTTCTAAAAAATAAAGGCGGGCATACGAAATACTAACATGTGCACTGGGTCATGTTTCTTTGTAAAAATACGAAAAAAATAATTACGGAATTATTCGTCTTGTTTCAATTAATTTGCACACTATGTCGCTCATACTGATTCAATAGCGTATACAACTCTACGTCCACTTGGTTTTATCAGATTCTGTTTTAAACAAACGCCCTCGCTTGGGTGGCTCGTCTGGAAAGGAGTGTATATTACTTTGAAAATAAAGTGACTACTTCCTGAAAATGTAAACGCCATCCGATACTAATCTTTTGAGTTGCCATGCGCAGTTAAAATGCTCCTTCTTTCAATTAAAGGGACACAACTCTCTAACTTTCAATAGCTCATCTTACAGAAATTTCGGATTCCTAAGCTTTCATTACTGCGATTACTTTCAGCAATTTTTTACGTGATTTTTGCGACGAATTTTTTTGGTACGATAATAATTTTCATAAATTTGGGAATAAACGACATTAATTGCGAAAGTCACCCATGGAATAAAAATAATTCCTTCTACGGAAAGTAAGGACCTACGTACATCAAATTGTCTTTAAATTAAGTGGCGGCAGAAGAATTATCCGTGAACTTGTAAAAGGTAAGCTTAAATATTAATGCAATACTTAAATACAGCGATCAATTTTGATTTCTGCTGTAGTTTATTGTTGCCTGTTGCATACGGCAGCAGTATGCCTCGGAAAATCTCCGCCAACAGAGGACCAGATTGCGATCATAAGAGTCAAGGCTGCAGCGAGGAAAACGCATATCAAACGGCAGCAAAAAGAGCTTCCAATGCTGAGAATATGCAAAGACTTCGTGACTCTTGAACTCCTGAACAAGCCGAAGACCCAGTCAAGAGCCCTCCGAAGGAGCTAGGTTAATTGTTGTTTTAAGCAATGAATATATGTATATTTGTTTCTTCAGCTATTCAAATGAATAATAAGAAAAGAAAACAACACTCAAAAATGCGTTGTATAAAGATTGGAAAAAAATATTCTTGAAGAAGGCCAGAGAAGATATCAACCGAAAAATGAGGGCAATCGCCTGAATGTGTCATGATGAATATTCGTTGTTTTACGTTTCATGCAAAACTTCCAGAATCTCTATTTGTGAAGTCGTGTAAAAAGCAACTCTATTTATACATTTTTTAACCTCTTTTCAAATCGATCGCCATAATTTGTCGTTTGTTTTGTTTTTTCAGCAACTATTCTGGACTTTCCTACGTCGAGCGTGATTCCCTTTCCGTTTTTTTAGTGTGTTTTTTAAAGAATGTTCCATATAAGAAGGCATGATGTAGGTTTGTAATTGCTTATTAGTCTGATTCCCTAATCTTTCATTGCTGCTGATGTCGTGGTTTCTTTCTGAAATGGCGGAGTTTGTTGGGTTTTATGTCATTGTTTTTTATTGTTGTTTTTTGTTTGTTTTTTTTTTATTGTTGTTTTTTGTTTGATTTTTATTTTATTTTTGTGGAGGTGTTTTGTTTTTGTTTTTGTTTTGTTCGTTTGTTTTTTGGGTTTTTTTTTATTTCGGTAATCCATTCCAAGATATTTTCATTCACCATACATTTTTTTCTTTTAATCTGTAATGCATTGTGGTGTATTTCTTGAACTAGGATGCATATCGTCTGCTCTTTACAATTTGCAGTAACATGGAGATTGCTTTTAACGTTATATTTCGTAATTCTTCCGTTGGTGTTTCTTTTCTTTTTTTTTTTTCTTTTTTTTTCACTAAATAAATAATTCCGACAACAATTTTTTATTCATTTATTTTAGAGAACAAAAATCTAAGATTTTACAGGAGACAGAACGGCGAGAATGACGAATATTAATAATTATTAATATTAATATTATTATTATTATTGCTGTTATTACTGTAGATATGGAGGTGGTGGTGGTGGTAGGTATCGTCAGAATTTTCAATTATTGTTACTTTCCGTTTGTACATGGCCATTAGAGAAATTTGTCACCATTATTTCAACGTTCTACAATATTTACTTTTTTTTTTAATTTTTGATGTTGCGTCTTTTTTTTATTTTATTTTTTTGTTTTTATGTTATTTTTTGCTGTTTTCTTTTTAATATATTTTTGTTACTTTTCGCCGAAGTTGCAAAGATAGTTTTCAGCCTAATAGAGCTACAAATATTTTTATTGCTTTTTCGCCCGTAATTGTTGCGTTTCAGATAAGCTACTCTGCCTTTCGAGTCTTGGAGAGACGACTTGTAATTTGCGAGAGAGTTATTACTTTCTGACGTCCATTCTTTTATCACAAATCTTGCACGGAATGATACCTATGAAGAGACGGCGCATGCGTCAGCGATATGCCAAAAAAATTATTCTCTCTATATATCTTTCTATCTATCTCTCACTCTCAATCGCCCTCGCTACCTCTCCCTTCCACTATCTCTCTATCTCTCTCTATCTATCTCTCACTCTCCACTCCCTCACTCTCTGGTAATAGTACAATCCCTCTCACCACACTTCTTTGAATTACTTAGCCTTCCTGTCATCTTATCAGCTTACTTTATTTCAAATATAATTTTAGTTTAACGCTAAATTTCTTATCATAATCTTCAATTCTTCCACGATTATTACCTTCTTTCTCTCCTTCTCCCTCACTCTTTCTCTCCTCTCTCTCTCTCTCTCTCTCTCTCTCTCTCTCTCTCTAAGTGGGCTCACTCTCTCTCCTTCTCCCTCGTTCTTTCTCTCAGACTCTCTCGTGTTCTTTCCCTCTCTTTCAAATGTGATCTCTCTCTCTCTCTCTCTCTCTCTCTCTCTCTCTCTCTCTCAAGCTATCTCTGTTCGTATTTATCTCACTCTATTTCTAGCGAGCTATTCAACCAAATGGATATATCTGTTTTTTCATCTATCTATCTATCCATCGCAGTCCGTTTATTTTCTATCTATCTATCTATCTATCTATCTATCTATCTATCTATCTATCTATCTCAGTCTGTTCATTATCTATCTATCTATCTATCTATCTATCTATCTATCTCAGTCTGTTCATTATCTATCTATCTATATTTTTCCTTTCTTTTTTTATTATTTCACCGCAAGAAAGGCGCGATTGCCACTAATACGCAGAAAATTACAGAGAGTGAAAGTGAGAGAAAAGACTAGGTAAAGGGGAAGTTGAAGAACGGATAAAAGATGGACAGGTTTCAAGTCGGCAGATGGCATTTGACATTGCATTTAATTTTTTGAAGATTGTAGTTATCAAAGAAGCAAGTAAACGGAAGGGAGTTCCACTGTCGGGAAGTGCGAGGAAAAACTATTGGAGTAAAATCTGCGGTTACATTTGACTATTTCAACAGTAAAAAGATGGGACTTCGATGCCTATCTAGTAGCACGCTTAAATTCATGTAGTCGGACCACCAGGGGGGAAAGCACGTCAGCGCAGTCACCATGAAAATGTTTGTAGAAAAGACAGAGGGAAGCCACATCATGTCGGTGAGAAAGTGACTGAAGCCAAGATGCCAAATCAGGATCGATTATATTGCAGATCCTTCTTTGGGTTTTTTCAAGAACCTCTAGATGAACAGTAGGGACACCAGGCCAGATATGGCAACAGTATTCAATGCACGAACGAATAGTAGATTTGTAAATGTGCAAGATGGACTATGACGAGAAAAATCTTCTGGCACGACACAATGAACCAAATTTCCTAGCGGTAGATGCAGCTATTGATTCAATGTAGTTCTTCCACTTCCAGTTGAAAATGTGAGGTCAAGAAGGTGCAGTTAAAAGCTCTCCTGCAGTCGAGCATCAGCCAAGCTGATAGCGGGCAGGGAAGTTTCTATGTGATGGTTAAATTAAGAGCAGCTTAGTTTTGGGGGTATTAAAATTTACAAGCTATTTCTTGCCCCGGTTAACTGCTGATTGCAGATCCTTTTCAGGAGCAGCGGCTAGGTTAACTTTGTCCGAATTTGCTATTGAGGCAGGAATAAATGCCAGTGTCATCTGCATAAATGCCTACTTGGGAACTGATGACATCAGGAAGATAGTAGAGCGCCTTGAGCGTTCACATGAAAGAATCTGGATGCGAACTCGTTCAGAACGACCTTCATTTCAAGATTTGATAGGAATGATTGGATTAAATCGAACAATCGTCCTGTAATACCGTATCCCTGAAAGTTAAGTAGAAGACCAGCATGCCAAACCCTGTTAAACGCCTTTGAGATAACTAGAGCCACAGTTAATATCAAGAGCTTCGTATGCATATTCGGTGATGGCCGTAAGCATATCAGCGGCAGACTGGGCAAAATGTTTTTGTTTATCAGACAGTAGACCGTGAAGGTAATATGCTTGACCACTTCAGCATCGATTAAAGCCTCGAATAGTTCGCAGAAAAGAGGTAGGGTACTAATAGCATCATAGAGTGGTCAAAAGATTCCCCAGAGTTATGAAAAAAATAGGGACTAGAGAGGGTGACTTAAATCTGGACAGCAGGGAGCAGCGAGCCAATAGTTTGGAGAGAAATCGGGCCAGCTCAGGAGCATATTTCTTTAGGAAGACGGCTGGTATCCCATCACCTGCACTTTCATTATGGGAGTCTAGTTTAGAAATGATGCCCGATACTAACGAGGAGGTTATGTGCATATCACTGAGTATAGTCTCAGTTCTAAGGGGAAAATCAGATGTTGGTACTCCAGTTGGGTCGATTGTTGAAATGGAAGAGAATTCCTGAGCAAAGCATTCCACCTTATCTGCTATAGATGTCAACACTTCGAAGTGATTCAATAGAGAATGGACTGTTGTTCAGCACACTCTTGCAGAGACAACAATAATCTCTAGAACCGAGATTCTATACGTTGTTTCATTCTACCAGCAAACAGTAACTTCGCTTCAATGACGACACGTTTAACACTGTTAAACGTCTTTGAGATATCTAGAGTCCCAGTTTGAGTCTCGCTGTTAATATCAAGAGCTTCGTATGCTTAGTTTGGAGAGAAATCGGGCCAGATCGGGAGCACATTTCTTTTCGAAGACGTCTGGTAGCCATCACCTGCACTTGTATTATGGGAGTCTAGTTTAGAAATGATTCCCGATACTAATTAGGTTATGTGCATATCACTCAGTATAGTCTCAGTTCTAAGGGGAAAATCAGATGTTGGTACTCCAGTTGGGTCGACTGTTGAGATGGAAGAGAATTTGAGCACAGCATTCCACTTTAACTGCTGTAGAGGTCAGCACTTCGAAGTGAATCAATAGAGGGACTATTGTTCAGCACACTCTTGCAGAGACGCCAATAATCTCTAGAATCGAAGTTGCGAGATTCTATACGTTGTTTCATTCTATCAGCAAACAGTAACTTCGCTTCATTGGCGACACGATTGCACTCGTTACGAACAGAGACAAACAGACGCCTGTTGCAATCAGACGTATCGCTCTCTTATAGCCGGAAGACGTGATTCATGTGGACTATAGCGGCCGAGCATGCAGGTGAGCATGAACGCGGCTTAACTTGGCATTTCTTTGCTGGAATGAAAGCATCGTTGCCGGCTTTCACTCAGGAGGAGACCTCAGACGCATATTTTTGAACGGGAGAATTAAAAACTTGTTTCCAGGGGACGTCACAAAGGAAATCCCGAAACGAATCCCAAACTGCTCCTTGATATTCCGTTTGTAGGGGGTTCTTGTCTGACGGGAGAACGAAAGGAGACGTTTATAGATACTACCGCAAGAGATTCCAAGAGGGCAGGGTAGTACGTATATTTCCTGTCCCATCTGTAGGGGAAAAGGAAGTATATCAATATCTATTTATATTTCTGAGATGAGGTACTATGTACACTATTTAGATTATTCAGACTATTGTCCTCATATTTGTCGCCATAACGTTTCGGACACTTGGCACAATGGATAAAGGCGTTGGTAAGATCCAGTGACAGGATCTAAAGTGTATGAGTTCAATACCTGCTTAAGGCGGTGGAGAACTTGAAAAGGGGAATTACCAGGAGATAACTGATAACTGACATCCATTAGACATGGCACGTGGAACTAGAACAGTCTACACCAGTGAGCGAAATAAAGAGTTCAGTTCGACATTCCAACCACCTGAAGAAGGCCGGAGCGTACAAACGTTGTAATAAATATGGCGACAAAGATGAGGACAATAGTCTGAATAATGTAAATAGTGAAGTATATCACTATAATATGAGTGATTACTTCCTGTTAGTCGTTTTAATAAGCTATACAAATAAAATATATCTTTGCATTTAGACAAAATTAGTTCCCGAGTAAAATGAAGCGTTTAATTATTCAGTTTCTTTACTACTACATTTCTTAGATTGCAGTCTTATTTGTTCAAGCATTTCATGTGAGGCACCCAGGTACTTTTGTCGATTAAGTGATCATCTTGCTTCAACTTGATTTTGAAATAGGCTTTGACGTCGTCGTCTTTGTTGTTCTGTTGATAATCTTTTTTCTTCCGAGAGATATTTCCATTTCACTTTTATATCAAACACGGGAAATGTTTAACATGGAAAGATATTAAGCAGAAAGCGATTTATATAATATCAAGAGTAATCAATAAATCTGATATACCAATGAACGTCTAAAAAATATTAGGCAAACGGGTTAATTAAACGGTTCATTGGCCTCCGTTCTAGTTGTGAATTCTTTATGCCCTCTTTATCTAATCAAGACACTGTTTCAAGAATTTTGTTCCATTATATCTCACTGTCTATCAATTGCCGTCATTTTTTTTTTTTTACGGCTCGGTTGCAATAATAAGGAATAAATACTAATCTACAATAATTCATCGCCAATGATGCGTTCCTTATTTTTTAGCAAAATGAGCGAACCAATCACTGCCTTTCTTTGTACTTATATTATTTACATTATTCGGACCGTTATCCTAATCTTCATTGCCATATTTACAACGTCTCAGCTGTTGTACGCCCCAGCAGTCTTCAGGGGATTGTAATTTCGAATTATATCCCTGGGATGAGGTATTATGATTACTTGCATTATTTACATTATTCGAACTGTTATCCTAATCTTCATTGCCATATTCCCAACGTTTCGGACGTTGTACGCTCCGGAAGACTTCAGGTGATTGGAATTTCGAACCGAGCCCGATATTTCGTCTACCGGGGTAGATTGTTCTAGGTCCACGTTCGTCTGAACATTTGTCATAGAAATAGCGATAGAATAGCGAGAGGCTTACCTGTAAAGGTCTGAACTTGTGGAACTAAGGAATGTAGGTTGTCTGAACATTTGCCATGGAAATAGCGATACAGTAGCGAGAGGCTTAGATATGAAACTCTGAACTGGCTGAATTAATGAATGTTGCTCGTCTGAACATTAGCCATGGAAATAGCGATCGAGTAGCGGAGTCTTGGATGTGAAGGTCTGAACTGGTAAGGAATGTAGATCGTCGGAACTTTTTTCATGGAAATTTTGGTAGAGCCTCTTTAAATGTGGTTACTTTAGAAGCATTTAGGGGGAAAAGCAGGTGATAACCAGCTATGTAAATGAGCATTAACTTATATATATATATATGAAGAAATATAGTTTTAAGGTGTCCTATATTTATGGGATAAAGTGCTCAATATCACAGATAGAGCGTATGTAAATATAAAAGTGAACATTGAAGTCAACACTCAGAGGCGACAGGCTGTTTTATACCAGACGCAATCGTATATTTTTACATATATATATATATATATATATATATATATATACGTTTGTTCCTTCCTACTAATATATCTATCTACATACATATCTCTCTTAGCCAGTTCCTATCTTTCTATCTACATATTTATCTATCTATCTAGCTATATATATATATATATATATATATATATATATATATATGCATCAACCTTCCATATCTATGTCTGTCTATTTATCTATCTATCTATCTATCTAGATATATATATTTTCTGTTCCTTGCTACCTATGTATGCGTCTATCTATCTATCTATCTCTCTATATATATATATAATTTAAATTTATATATATAAATATATATAAAAAAAAATATAGTTTTAAGGTGTGCTATATTTATCGGATAAAGTTCTCAATATCCGAGGTAGACGGTATGTAAATATAAATATAAAAGTAAACATTGAAGACAACACTCAGAGGCGACTGGCTGTTTCATGCTGGATTCAATCGTCAGGCCAGGACAGCCTGACGATTGCGTCAAGCATAAAACAGCCAGTCGCCTCTGAGTGTTAACTTCAATGTTAATCAATATATATATATATATATATATATATATATATATATATATATATATATATATATATATATATATGTAATGAGAACGAAAATAATATATAAATTCTAACGTTTACAGCATTAATTCAAAAGAGGGCTCAATACCGATGGTAGAGCAATAATTATTTATTATAATGTTTTCATATAGACACAAAAAAATTATTCACTGCAAAGATGCAACATCGTTTTGGTGCATTTAGTTGCACCTTGACTGGTAAGAACCAAAATTGGTTATGAACAATTCTGTTTGTAAGCCAGCCGCTCGTTGAACGTCACTTCCTTTTTTTCCTCTTTGTTTGAAAAAGAACATTTTAAGAGTGGGCGTATAATGGAAAAGAAAAGATAGGAAAGGCAAAGGGGTGTGTCACTCAACATGGAGGCTTACATCTAATGTCTTAAGGAGGTAGTGCTGCCCTAGATCAAGAGAGTGTCTACTGGAAGATCCTATGTCTGGCAAAAGGACTCTGCACCATGCCACACAAGAAGGAGAACCCAGTCATGGCTGTCAGACAATTCCTGCGATCACATTATCCCTGACATCAGTCAACCTAACGCCCCAGACTGCAATCCCTTTGATTATTATGTGTGGAGTGCAGTTGAGCCAGGGACCAACAAAACTCCTTGCAACACCAAAAATGAACGGAAGGCAAGGATTATGGCAGCATTCACCAACAAAAACAAGGAGACCGTCAAGAAGAGATGCATGATATTCCAAAGTCGTCTGGAGGCCGTGGTTGAAGCTAATGGCGATTTTATTGAATAAATGTACTCTTTAGTATTTCAATATATTTTTGTGTAATTTGCTAAATATATCTGTTAAAATGAGATATCAGTGTTATTTCCATTTTTGCGTAATTTAGACGACAATTTATCCATCGACAAGTGAAAAAATCTTAAAGAAACTTCTTTATTCTCCCAAAGGTCTGCACATTTTGTGCACTGGGGGTGCCGAATCTTAGAATAACATCAATTTACCACAATTATTAATACAATAACCTACCAAAAATGTCATTATTGGCTTAAGTCACTGTTAAACGTTTTATTTTTTTTCCAGCAATAGAAATATTTAATATATTGAAACAAAGCAAGTTCAGTTGACCATTGATGACAATTCCAGAAACTATAAACATTTTTTTTTCTATCCTCTGCCAGCAGCAATGATGGAGAAAGCATTACCTCGAACCATGGCCAGTGAGACACGCTGCAAGAGCCACACCGTTTCGTGAGGCTCATCCCTTAATCGAGACGCAATCACACCAATCCTCCGAAGGAACGCAATCGAACGGGAGCCAAATAACCCCTGAAGTCTCCACTGCCACAGGAGTAAAAAAAAATCTATCAGCAAGAGAAGAATATTTAACTATTTTTTTCATCTCTGCGTCCCGTTTAAAATTGCAGGATGGAGATTTAGAGTGACTACTAATTGGATAATAATTATTAGAATTTTCATGCGAGTAATAGGTTGAATAGTTGAGTAAAAAAATTTTTAAAAGTAACTGGTTAAAAATTATGTTTTAAAACAATAAAATGAATTTAAGGACAGTCTCAAGGAGAATCGAACCCAGAATTAACTAGCCAAGATTCACTAAAATTGATCAAAATCAAGGTCCCCCCACCATATCTACTTCCCGACGATAAAAAGAAGACATGATTAATGTTTTTTCCGAATATTTTTCGTCCTGAGAAATTAAATTCTGGGGTTTGTTTACATTTATGTTATCGTTCCAAAACGGTGTATGTTCTTACATAAAAAGAGTGACCCAAACTCTTCTAGACAAATAAATGCATCTGTTTCATACCACAAAATTATACTATCCGTAAAACACGCGTATCGCCCTACATAAAAGAATCACCTAAATTCTTTTATACGAAATAAATCATCTAGCTTTTGTCTTTCTCCCAAGCTTGGGATTTGTCCACATTGATGCTGTCCGCCCCACAACACCATTACCTTTACAGAATTAAAGGACAGAAAATTCTAACGGCAAAATGATTGCCATGTGATTATTAACATACCTCCTAAAATTAAGACGGTCAGAGGAGAGAATTTAGATATATCAATGTCAAATTTTGGTGGGGGGCGGTATCTATATAAACGAGATCCCACCAGACAGTCACACCGAGAATGGGATCCGAAAAAAGGCAGACGGGAGAACGGGTCCAGGAGGAAGTCGGCTCGGAGTTGCCCGGGATTGCATCGTAAGACAACCGTCACTATAGAACACACCTGCAATTCCTATGGCCGGAACGAAAACAAAGACACATGTATGACAGAATTGAGGGATGGTCGACAGGCGGATCATTCCTTTAGCAAGTTGAAAGCTTAATCCTTCAGTAAAAAAAAATAAAGACATTATATTCACCAGTTTCTCTTTATTTTCAACTAGCAGCATGGCCCGGCGTTGCCCGTGATTGATTCAAAAATCGTACGACTCATACAGCAATCGATATCACTTGACTTAAAATATTTTTGCCCTTCTTTGCCTTTAAAGGAGTGCCCTTTGCCGTGCTGATGTTGCTACATGCCTTACTTCTTGCCTATCTCACACTGCGAATTTTTTCTAAGCTCTATACTAAACATTAAATCTGTTACGAAAAAAGAACTAAACAAAATGAACACAAAACGATCAGCTTTAAAAAAGGACTCGTAACTGGAAAAACCGAATGAAAAAAGAATGTTAACAACAAATACTTTTTCACACCCAACCCAGTTCTGCGGAATCAGAATCAACGTTGAGTTTAAGCAAGCGAATGAGCCAATTGGAGTAAAGTGCCATGCAGATTTAAGTTTTTCCCACTTGTGACGAATGCAGCTATCGATTTTTTTTTTTTGCATGCTAGCATACGAGTTAACATTCGTGTCAGTCAGCTGTTGGCTCTCACGCTGGCCAATAGAATCTTCCTGCCTATTCGTGGCAGCCAGCTATTGGCTCTCACTCTGGCCAGTGCAAAATGGCCGCAAACTACATGAAAACTGCCGTAGAAGCATAAAAATCGATTATTTCCACTATCAATGGGAGTTGGGAAATGCAAAGTCGGTCTTGGCCTTCCCACTAACTTGTACGTGCATGTAAATTTTGGTGCAAATCCATCGAAAATTGCGGCCGTGCATTCGTTACACACACACACACACACACACACACACATCCTGCCTTTTATAGACAGAGATACACACACACACATCCTGCCTTTTATAGAGAGAGATAAAAATGTTCTTCGGGCTAACAGTGCTGCGCATTTTACTGAAGGAGTTCTTATTTCAGCCGTGATACCTAATGCCGTCCTTGCACGCAAAGAGATAAAATTTAACACAGTCACAGAATGGAATTAAACAATCTAGTCTGTGGTACACAACATACATAGCGGGGTCCACACTAGACTTGGCCGTCAATCCCAAGAATCGTACGAATCAACCGTATCAAAATGACTCAACAGCTCCAATCGATGAGAGGAATAAAAGCCGGATGAACCGTAAGGTCGATTATTGCTCAACAAATCTAAGAACTGGGGAAGAAGAGGATAAGAAACCAGAGGAAAAGTGTGAATAGAGAGTGGGGTTTATAAAACAATGTGGATTTTCTCAAGGCAAAGCGAATTATTAAACGAAATAACTAATAATAACAAAACAAAATGTCCTTAGCAATTGGAAGAATTTAGAGAACGCTATTTTCATACTGTTAACTGAAATTACGTCAATTACTGTCACGTGTGGAGATATTGTTTTTTGTTTGCTGTATTGACAGATTCCACCATTTTCCTTTGATTTCTTGATACTGTTGTGTACGTTTGTTTGGGAGAGTAGTAATTGTTAAGAAAGGTGAAATAAGGAAAAGACCTGGGCGTAGATTAATATTTGGGTAATATTCAATGGCGGCACTCTCGAGGATTTTCCTTCTGAGTGAGTTATTTTCTTTTTTTATGAGTGTAGCATTTTTAAAATCAAAATTATGGTTGGATTTATTTCTCTGTATGACTAGTGCATTAACTAAGTTGTTTTTGTTCTCTTTTCCAATATATTGGAGAAACAAGTAGAAATTTTAAAAAACGCATTTATGAGCACAAAGGACGAAACGCGTCGGCAACAATTACAGTTTTCCTGTTTTTATTTTTTATTTATAAATATTGCCTTTTTCTACAGGTTAACTCTGAGAAATTTTTCATTTTAAATTATGTGTGAAAGGCAGTTTAAAAAATCAATTCACTCATCATCATTCGACCGCAATCTGGCTCATCGAGCCAATACGAACGATCCTTTATAGGATGCTACGCCAGAGCTACATACAGTTTTGAATTCAGAGTTACTTTCTCCTAGACCGGTTGCCACCAAAGGCTATAGAACCCAGTCTGTCCTGCCATTTTCCCCATAGGTAATGGCCAGAAGAGGAGGATTCAATCTTTTCGCAAGAGTATTAGCACATTCGAATTCGACTGGAATTCGAACTCGGCTCTCTGATTCCTCAATCCGAGCCGCTATCATTACTCCACCGTGTCTCCAATTCCCTAAATAGGTACCAATAAAATCCCCATTAAAATAGAGGCTATTTGAAAGAAAGAAAAGAAAAGAAAGAAAGAAAGAAAGAAAAGAAAAAGAAAGAAAGAAAGAAAGAAAGAAAGAAAGTGTTTGGCGTCTCCTGCCAACACCTCATAAATAATGGACTATTCCAGTCTGATCGCCTGGAAAGAGAGGAAAAGACACTACCTGGTTTCTGTGAGAAGAAGAAAGAAAGAAAGAAAGAAAGAAAGAAAGAAAGAAAGAAAGAAAGAAAGAAAGAAAGAAAGAAAGAAAGTGTTTGGCGTCCCCTGCCAACACCTCATAAATAATGGACTATTCCAGTGTGATCGCCTGGAAAGAGAGGAAAAGACACTACCTGGTTTCTGTGAGAAGAAGAAAGAAAGAAAGAAAGAAAGAAAGAAAGAAAGAAAGAAAGAAAGAAAGAAAGAAAGAAGTGTTTAACGCTTCCGCTTAAACCCTCATAAATAATAGACTATTCCGCTTTAATAACATAGAGAGAGGGGGAAAAGACACTGCATATTTTCAGTGAGGAACGAAAAAAAGAAAGGACAGATAGAAGTGTTTAACGTCTGCTTCAGTGAAATGGAAAATGTTATCAATTCCAAATCTTTGCACTTCTTAAATTCATATTTTGATTATTATTACATTATTTTGTTAAAGTTGTTAAGCTCAAATCAACGATGCGATATGGGGAATTTGTACTGATATTTTATTGTCGTAGAAATCGCTATGAGCTAACTGAATCATTAACTTAAAATGTAAGCTTCATCAGAATATTAAAATATGAAAAGCGTGAAATTTTCACTGGTTTAAACTAATTATTATCATTATTGTTATTTCCTTTGATTTCTGTTGTATACACTATTTCTTCCGGGTCCCAACCAGAAACCTAAGGCCAGAAATGGCTTCATGACATTTTACACTGATTATTTTGTAAAAAAAAAAACCCTAAGATAACATACATTTTATATAGATAAAGCCCTTCATAATTTGTGAGCTGTACTTGTGAGTACAATTGTTTGTGGCTTTTTTTTTCTTTAAGCTAAGAGCTACCAAGAATCCCTTCAATTTGTCTATTGGAACATTTTCCAATCAATCTGAGGGCTCCACCTACAACTGGAATTATTGATGTCCTCATGTGCCACATTTTTGAGATTTCCACTTCAATTATTATTATTATTATCATTATTATTATTATTTCTTTAAGGCATGGTCTACCAGGAATCCCTTCAATGAGTCTATTGGAATCTTTTCCAATCAATCCGAGGGCTCCAACTACAACTGGAATTATTGATGTCCTCATGTGCCATAATTTTGAGATTTCCTCTTCAAGATCGTTGTATTTTGATAGTTATTATTATTACTAGTAGTAGTAGTAGTAGTAGCAGCAGCAGCAGCAGTAGTAGTAGTAGTAGTAGTTTTTAAACAGAAAGACAGTTCTTAATTGAAGCTTGCTGAGTATTTCTAAATTGCATCTCCCCACTTCACTAAGCGAGGATGAGATTAAGAATAATTCTTGGATAACCACCATTAAAATATATGTAATCTTCGATTTCTATATTGGGTTTCTATACAACTTACCCGATATTAAAAATTGACCACGTGTCGTGTTCTTTTGTTATTGGTTGCAGAGCCCATTTTATACCGAAATTAATCATATAATTTCCATAACATGTCGCTCTAACTTAATCCAAACTTAACCATCAATCTGGTACCTTTGCGACCTCAAATTGTAACTCTGGTTCTACAGGCTAGACAAAACTACCCGATGACCAGAGAAAACTAAGCAATGATCAACTGTGTAATACATGAGCCAT
>CAHIKZ030000083.1:120000-170000 GCA_903632075.3 Acanthosepion pharaonis | reverse complement strand
AAACTGGGGTCAAAATACTATGAAAGTGTAAGTATAGGTTTTAATACCAGAAATACTTTGTAAAAAAATTATTACCAGCAATAAATTTTTGAAGGAAAAAAAAAAACTATTACCAGCAATACATTTTTTGAAAAATATTACCAACAATGTTTTTAAAAAATAAATATTACTAGCAATACATTTTTGAAAAAAAAATATTACCAGCAATACATTTTTGAAGGAAAAATATTACCATAAATATATTTTTGACAAAACAAAATATTACCAGCAATAAAGATTTTGTCGTCATTAAATGACCCATTGACGTAAACCAGACCAAACCAAACCTTCTTACTTTCTCTCTTTCCTTTTCTTTAGTTTTTCCTTTTCTTTAGTTTTTCCTTTTCTTTCTTTTTTCTTCTTTTTTCTTCTTTTTCTTTCTTTTTTCTTAATTTTTATTTTTTCAATTCTTTCTTTTTCCTAACATACTTTCTTTTTTGTCTTTCTTTCTTTCTTCTCGTTTCTTTTTTCTTTCTTTCTGTTTTCCCTTTTTCTTTCTTTCTTTGCTTTCCTTCTTTTACTTCTTGTTAAGCTGGGCACCTTAATAAGAACAATCACGAAAAAATCTGTTTTTCAACATACCCCCCCCCCTTGGCAGTCCGTACACTTCTTGCATTTTTGTTGCAATGATTGGATCCCATTGGTGAAGAAGCTTTCACCCCGTTGGTCAAAAAAGTCATCAATAGCAGATATGACGTCATCATCACTGGGATACTGGTTTCCAGCCAAGTGTTTTTTTTTTTCAGGTTGGAGAACAGATGATAGTCAGATGGGACCAAATCAGGAGAATAGGGAGGGTGATTAACCAGTTCAAAATCAGAGTCGCGCACAGAAGCCATTGAAACTAAGGACTTAGGTGCTAGAGCACTGTCCTGACGAAACAAAACCCTTTTTATCAGTTTTCCGGGCGTTTGGTCTTGATAGCCTTTCGTAACTGCCTCATCAAGTTGACACAGTACTCTCCATTGATGGTGTTGCCCTTTTGAAGATAGTCAATGACCACAATGCCTTTTGCATTCCAAAAAAGCTGATGCCTGCAAATGAAATTTCTTTGGGGAAAAGTTTACGGTGGTTCCTCTGCATGGATTGTTTCTCGCTCAAAGAGATGAATGCAACATCGATTCTGGGTTCATGGAAACCAGCTAGATCTGCTAAATAACAATATCAGATTTTTCCTGTGATGTGATCAGGTGTTATATTACCGAGCCGAAACCTTGGTCATGCCAAGTTCATTGTGCAGAATAACCTCAACTCTCTCATAGGATATGTTAATAGCATTGGCCATTTAATTCATAGTCAATCGCTCGTCATCCAGCAACATGTGGTGAACACAATCAGTTTTCCTCGGTGGTGTCAGTTGTAGAACGTCTTTAGACCTTGGGCCATCTTCCCCCTCCTAAATTCAACTGACCCCTTTTTCACTGTTGCCTCATCCCCCCTCCTAAATTCAGCTGACCCCTTTTTCACTATTGCCTCATCCCCTTATGTAGCATCAGTCAGTTATGTCCTGATAGAGAAGAAGAGGATTCATATATTTCCCAAGGGAATTAGCACGTAAGTGAATGTAATGGATTCAACTAGAATTCGAACTCGGCTCTACGATTCCTCAATCCGAGCCGCTATCCATTACTCCACCGTATCACGATACTAAATTTTGTTCATTTTCAAGAGAAGACACTACCAGTTATATCTAAAGTCTTCTTTGGACAGTCAGATGATCTGGAAAGAAACAATTCAGTTATTAAGAAGAAGCGTTGAATCTATTGAATACAAGATTTCAAAACACTAGCATCTGTCTATCATAGTCAGCCTATGAACTTTTCAGCACCATCCACCACCAACCTCGTAGAGAGCGTGTCAGCAATCTTATCTTTGCTTCGAACGTATGAGGAAGAAGTGTAGCGCCAAATGATGACTATTTTTAAAAAAATGAACTTTTAATTTCGAAAAAAAAAAATAAATGTAATTAATTTGGTTACCTAATCCATTATTCCGTCTTTTCTAAATCTTATATTTCATAATTCCATCTTTTCTAAATCTTATATTTCATAATTTCATCTTTTCTAAATCTTATATTCCATTATTCCATCTTTTCTAAATCTTATATTTCATAATTCCATTTTTTCTAAATCTTATATTCTATAATTCCATCTTTTCTAAATCTTATATTCCATTATTCCATCTTTTCTAAATCTTATATTTCATAATTCCATCTTTTCTAAATCTTATGTTTCATTATTCCATCTTTTCTAAATCTTATATTCCATTATTCCATGTTTTCTAAATTTTATATTCCATTATTCCATCTTTTCTAAATCTTATATTTCATAATTCCATCTTTTCTAAATCTTATATTCTATAATTCCATCTTTTCTAAATCTTATATTCCATTATTCCATCTTTTCTAAATCTTATATTTCATAATTCCATCTTTTCTAAATCTTATATTTCATAATTTCATCTTTTCTAAATCTTATATTCCATTATTCCATCTTTTCTAAATCTTATATTTCATAATTCCATCTTTTCTAAATCTTATATTCTATAATTCCATCTTTTCTAAATCTTATATTCCATTATTCCATCTTTTCTAAATCTTATATTTCATAATTCCATCTTTTCTAAATCTTATGTTTCATTATTCCATCTTTTCTAAATTTTATATTCCATTATTCCATCTTTTCTAAATCTTATATTTCATAATTCCATCTTTTCTAAATCTTATATTTCATAATTCCATCTTTTCTAAACCGTATATTTCATTATTCTGTCTTTTCTAAATCTTGATTTATAGGATTGGAGCCGTTATTTATCAAAGAGATTTCGCTGATATGAATAAATAAATATTTACTTGTCTTCTCTTGACTTTTAGTTTTGCGAAGATTGGATCGACACGTCAGCGGACTTGATTGTAAAATTTAAGTCTTCTGATAAGTGTATATAATCTCTACGTACCTTTGAGATGGGACAAGACATATGAACATTTAATTTTATTTATTACTATTAATGGGCGATCTCATGATATCAGGCACATGAAAATAAAAAAGACGGATTGCTTTAACATAGATAGATAGATAGATAGATAGATAGATAAACTCAGTTATAAAAGAATATTTTTATATATATATATATATATATATATATATATATAATAAACACAGTTATGAAAGAGATATATAGATAGATATATAGATAATTAATAAAATTAGATAGATAGATAAACTCAGTTATAAAAGAATAGATATATAGTATTATGGGGTCCACCCTTTTTTGGATATAATGAACTCGTCCTGCTGCCATAAAATAGCCACAGTCAGGCAGAGAAGATGAGTCGTACGGGAGTCGTAGGGTGTCGGATGGAGTGAAGTAACCTCTTGTAGAAGTCAGTTACAAGCACGTAGACTCTAAGGAAGTCCTACTTCGAGACTGTATATATCTATCTGTATTTACTACTAACCGGCGTTCCTGGATTTTACTAACAGCATTACCTTTTGTATTTTGTGTAAATACATTTAATTTCTTAGCTTAAATACTTGCGTTTGTCATTTATTGGATACCTATTTTTCACGCGAGATCCACAACAGATAGATAGATATATAGATAGATAGATAGATAGATAGATAGATAGATAGATAGATAGATAGATAGATATAATAAACTCAGTTGTAAAAGAGATAGATAGATAGATAGATAGATAGATAGATAGATAGATAGATAGATAGACAGTAACAGACAGTGATAGAGATAAAGAGAGAAAGATAATGTTACATCTTTAGTAATGTTTATATTCCGGATTTTGAATGAATAGCTATCAATTACCTACATGGTCCATAATGTCCGTCCATCTTCAAAATCTTCATACCTACATAGCAAGATCTCTTAACGAACACAGATATTAATGTGGTCAGAAGCCTGGCCAGCGAATGGACAGTCCAAGAAAGACTTACTCCGTCGCTGATTCTATGATTAGGTTCGGCCCTAAATGGATAGCCATCTTATTTTCACGATTAAATGTTTTTACCCATTGAACAAGTCAGATAATATCAAATTAGGACTCAGAAAAAACTGGTTTGCCAATGATTGTCGCACATAATTTCATTAGGAGATTGCGAACATTCATAATAATATGTTTGAATGCCTTCGATATATATATATATATATATATATATATATATATATATATATATATATGTGTGTGTGTGTGTGTGTGTGTGTGTGTGTGTGTGTGTGTGTGTGTGTGTGTGTGTGTGTGTGTGTGGTGGATGTATATAGTATCTAAAACAAGAGTGGAGACGATCAGACAAAATAGAAAAGCTTATAAACGACGCCTTTCATCGACGTCTGTTTGTCTCGGCATCTTGAGGTCAGAATAAAAAGAAAGTCTGTCGGAAATTTTTAACATAAGTGCAATAAATTAAAATGCCTTATCAGATCCGACGACCAGAGACCTGAAAGTGTTTGTTAGTATATCTGTGTTATATTACATATTTATTCCATCGTTTCGGCCGTTGTACGCCCCGGCCTTCCTCTGGTGGTTGGAATGTCGAACTGAACCCTTTATTTCGCTCACTGGGGTAGACTGTTTTAGTTCCATGTGTCATGTTTAATAACAATAATAATTAGTATTAAGTTATAATACCGTATGTGTTACAGAAACGAATATTAAATGATTCTTATTGCGGACATCCTGGGATTTCTATAATGAAATCTACGATGGGAAGTTTCGTATATAGTTATAACTTGTAAAAGTTGTGTTCTCACTGCAACACTACTTATCAGAAAGATAGAACCTTGAACTGGCTAATTACTGTCAAATTCATGTACATAATATGCATAAGTTAAGGGCTCTACTTGACGATCTATTTAAAAAGGGAAGAAAATGGAATTGGAATGATAAATATCAAAAGTCTTTTGACGAAAATAAAGAAAAGACTAACATCCGATTTATCATTAGCACACTACGATCCAAAAGCAGAAATTGTAGTGGCATCAGATGCTAGTGTGTACGATATTGGAGCGGTGATTTTTACACAAATGCGATGGCGTTAAAATAAAAGCCTTCGCTCATGCATCACGATCTCTTCTACCAGCAGAGAAAAATTACAGCCAGATGAAAGCTGTAACATTTATATTGGCTGTGAAGAAATTTCGTAAATTTATTCATGGAAGAAATTTCACGTTGCAAACAAACAACAGATCTTTATTAACAATATATGGTTCAAAGAAAGGTATGCTTATTCATACAGCTAATAGACTAGAACGCTGGGGTACCATCCTGTTAAACTATGATTTTACGATGGAGTACCAAACATCTAAAAAAATTAGGATATGCAGATGGATTATCTAGTTTAATACCTAAAAATGCAAAACTATTAGAGGACGTCATCGCAGCAATAAAAAGCAACATGAAAATAATTTTGTGCAACGTAGTATGAGAGTTAGCAGTGATCCTGAATGAAACAAAAGGAAAAGCGGAAAATGACGTCTTTATTGCGAAAATTATAAAAGCAATTGAAAGAAAGTAACAAAGAAGAAGATTCCGACTTAAACGCCTACTCAATGTGCAATGGCGTAGTAATGTATGATTCGAGAGTTACAATACCGTATGTGTTACAGAAACGAATATCAAAGGATTTTCATTGCGGACATCCTGGGATTTCTATAACGAAATCTATGATGAGAAGTTTCGTATATTAGACCAGAATGAACCAAGACATTAGAAAAAAATTGTTATAACTTATAGAGGTTGTGCTCTCGCTGCAAAACTACTTATCACAAAGTTAGAACCTTGGCCAAAGAGAGACACGCCGTGGTCAAACTGCATATAGATTTTGAAGGTCCTATGGATGGATCACATTATCTTGTGGTAGTTGACAGTTTCACAAAATGGCCGGAAATTTATAAGTGCAAAAATCCAACATCCTCAGTGACAGTGAATTTCTTGCATGATCTCTTTGCGAGATATACCATATACGAGTTATACCATATACCAATTCTCTGATAACGGAATACTGTTCATGAGTAAATAATACCAAGACTTTGGTAAGATGTTACGACCTCGCCGTATCACCCGAGTTCTAAAGGACAAGATGAACGGTTTGTGAGAACGTTCAAAAGAGCCTTGAAGTCTTGAGAATTTAAATGAGGAAGCACTTCAAAATTTTCTGAGAGTTTACAGTGTAAGACCTAACCCCAGTACACCACCAGGAATGTCGCCGGCGGAATTAAAGTTTGCTAGGAAAGTAAAATTGGTGTTGGAGAAGTTATTACAGAGTCGAAAAACACAAACGAATAACAAAAAATACACCAAAATTTTCAAGGTCGGCTATAAAGTGTTCTTCAGAGCATACAACTATCGCAAATAAACATGGGAAAACGGTATAACATCAGCAAGAATCGAGGAATTACATGGGAAAAGGGAAAAAATTCGAATATAAAAGGCATCATAATCACCTGAATAAAAGGTTCAGTGAATGAAACACCCGAAAAATTGGAAAAACAGATAAAAATACTATATGTTGTTTTCGATGTGCCAGCACCACAACAATTCGTGAAACCTCCAAGAACAAATTCCAGAAAAAGAAAGCGTACTGAAGAACTATGGATCAAAGACGAAAATGCTACAAAGTCAAGTCCGTTGACAAACTGTCTAGAAAGAGGGGGAGATACTAATACTAATAAAAAATAAAGTATTTATAAAAAAGTATTAATCTCAAAAGGTGGGGTTGATATGGAGTAAATAGTACACCACCGCTGACTATATGAACTAGTCCATAACTATAAAAGCTTCAGATCAGAGGTAACCGTAGTAGCCGTTTAGAGTCAGGCAGTCCATTGACTGGCTCCAATTGTCAAGCTCTCCGTCTTTGGGCAGAAGGAGACTCAGTAGTGGTTCTGTCTACGTAGAGAGACTCGGCTGAGAAAAACAATGTACACGAGCCTGCTTTTGCCAGGGTGGGGTAAATTTTGACCAATGTCCCGCGTGGAAACGCTTGGGTTCCCCACAGTAATCTCGACCTTGTGCCACATCTCATCTCATTGGTGGGCGGAGGTGAACTGGTTAAATACCATCCCTCTGGAATCAGGCAGTTCACTGTCTGGCTTCGGACTGACAAGACCTCTCTCGTCGGGCAGTGGGTGACTCAGTCGGGTCTCCATCTACAAACGGAGACTCGGCTGAGAAAAATAAACAAGAATTGCACCCAGTCCAGCGAATGCGGGGGTTGGATAAATTTTGACCAATGGCCCGAATAGAAACGCTCGGTTTCGCCACAGACACTTAGGCCTTGTGTCACATATCATCCCAGTGATGCGCCTATCAGTTTCGAGACCGGCAGTACACTGTCTGGCTTGCGAGTGACAAGACAGAGTATGACTCAGTCGGGACTCTGTCTATGGATAGATACTCAGCTGAGAAAAACAGGCAAGGAAATTACCCGTTCTTCACAGTTGTGGAGAATGGGTAAATTTTGGACCAGTAGCTCGTGTGATCGCGCCCGGGGTTCCCCACATTAAACCTGACTTTGTGTCGCATCTCGTCTAAGTGGGGTGGAACGGCTGTTTCAAGTCAGTACTCAGACTGACTATACAGGCGCCATAACAAGTAGCCGAAGCATTACGTATTGAGAATCTTTATCCGAAATATGTCATAAAAGAGTGTTTTATGACAATAGCCAGATAATAGTGGCGTTATAATAGTTACGAAGCCTGAAATGATAAAGAAAAAAATAACACTATTAAGGTGAGAAAACAATAACAGAACAGGAATTAAGAAGACAGAAGATAACGATTGATTTAATTTTTTGGAGCTCACATTTGACTGGAAAGAATTCCACAAGCTAGAAGTGCGAGAAAAGAAACTATTACATTATTTACATTATTCGGACTATTGTCCTCATCTTTGTCGCCATATTTATTACAACGTTTCGGCCCTTCAGTATCTGTCTATATTTCTGAGATGAGGTATTATGTACACTATTTACATTATTCGGACTATTGTCCTCATCTTTGTCGCCATATTTATTACAACGTTTCGGCCTTTCAGTATCTGTCTATATTTCTGAGATGAGGTATTATGTACACTATTTACATTATTCGGACTATTGTCCTCATCTTTGTCGCCATATTTATTACAACGTTTCGGCCCTTCAGTATCTGTCTATATTTCTGAGATGAGGTATTATGTACACTATTTACATTATTCGGACTATTGTCCTCATCTTTGTCGCCATATTTATTACAACGTTTCGGCCCTTCAGTATCTGTCTATATTTCTGAGATGGGGTATTATGTACATTATTTACATTATTCGGACTATTGTCCTCATATTTGTTGCCATATTTATTACAACGTTTCGGCCGTTGTACGCTACGGCCTCCTTCAGGTGGTTGGAATGTCGAAACTAACCCTTTATTTCGCTAACTGGAGTAGACTGTTCTAGTTCCACGTGCCATGTTTAATGGATGTCAGTTATCAGTTATCTCCTGTTAATTTCCCTCTGAAAGTTCTCCACTGCCTTAACCGAGTATTGAACTCACGCTCTTTGGGTCCTGTCACTGGATCTAACTAAGACATCTGTGTATGAATTTCTGGGTATTATAAACCTAATGTCTTCCGCAAGCATTTTTACCAGTGCTCATATTGCAATTTTTGCTGTTGTCATCGCTTTTCTCTGGCACTCCTTATTACTGGCTCGCATATTATATTGATTTCTATGCTTGGTCGGCTCTGGAGATTTTTGTGACCTATCATATATACTGATCATTCCAACCATCTGAAGAAGGCTGGAGCGTACAACGGCCGAAACGTTGTAATAAATATAAGCGACAAAGATGAGGACAATAGTCCGGATAATGTAAATAATGTACATAATACCTCATCTCAGAAATATAGACAGATAGTGAAAGACCGAAACGTTGTAATAAATATGGCGACAAGGATGAGGACTATAGTCCGAATTACGTAAATAATGTACATAATACCTCATCTCAGAAATATAGACAGATACTGAAGAAACTAATAGTATAGAACTTCCGGTTGCATCTAGCAATTTCAACTGCAAAATGAAACCTAGATACCAATCTAGCACTGCGCTGAAATTCTTAAAGTAAAGGTACCAAAGAGGAAAGCTCATTAGTATAATTACCATGAAAATATTTATAGATAAGGCATAGGGAAGCTAGGTTACGGCGTTGTGAATATTACTAAAGCCGAGATGCCAGGTCAAGATCGATAAAATTGCAGATTCTTCTTTGGATTTCATCAAGAATTTCTAAATACCTAGCAGAAGCACCAGACAAGATGTCAAACAAAATTCAATGCATGGACGAATGGCAAACTTATAAATGTATTTCTCTGTTCCGAAAAATTATCTACCAAGGCACAGTGAACCATCTTTTTCGGTCGCAGACCTAGATGTTTGCGGAAACTCTAGGCAGAGAAGGTGCAGTAAGTCACTCTCTTGGAGGTTAACATCAGCCATAATAATGGAATGCAAAAAAAAAGACGATTAAGAGAGATCAGTTGCGTTTTGAAGGTGTTAAAATTAACAAGACTTTTCTTGCCCCAGTTAACAACAGATTGAAAGTCATTTTTTTTAGATAAACTGCCAATTTGAACTTATCAAACCAACCAGACTTACAGTCGATGCAAGACTAAATATGTGTGCCTTTAGCATAGAAACCAAAGCAATGTAAGTAATGATTCGAACAAGTACTGTTCCCAATTAAACCGGCTAAATGCAGAAGGCAATGGAAATGAGAAGATGAGTTCGCCCGTTCCTTTTGGAGACATGACAAACATTGTTACAGATTACCTGAGAAGTTTTCATTCTTATTCTCCATTCACCAGACATAATGCCGTCGAATTAGCAATTATTTACCGATCTTCAACTCTTTTTTTTTGTTTTTGTGATGAAAAAATATTAATTCCCTGAGAGAATGCAAAAAGCATTTACAATAGTTTTTATTGCTGGGAAAGATAAAGAATTCTCTTAGAAGGATAGAATTATCAACTTACCTGAAACATGGCGGAAGATATTAAAACAAAAGGAAAAATATGTAATTCAATCTGTTTACTGAGTTGATTTTTTTAAATTAGCTTTTATTTATTTGTTTTATTTAACAAACCTAACGTAATTGTAAAAGTTACTTATAGATACATACATACATACATACATATATATATATATATATATATATATATATATATATATATATATATATATATATATATATATATATAAGTAACGTTTACAGCTACGTTCGGTTTTTTTCTATAAATATATATATATATATATATATATATATATATATATATATATACAAACATATATATATATTTATATATATATATGCATATAAACGTTACTCATACATATATATATATGTGTGTGTGCGTGTGTATGCATGTATGTATATGTGGGTGTATGTTTGATATATGTTACTTTCAACACAGAGTGAACATATAAATATATATATATATATATATATATATATATATATATATAAACATATATATATATATATATATTTATATATATATATATCTGTATGTATGCATGTGTGGGTGGGTGTTTAATTTATATTTTTTTTTCAAGACAGAGTGAACATATATATATATATATATATATATAAATTAATTGATTTAAAATATGGTTATTTTCGCTACATGTTCTTTTTTTATTTTATTTATATATATATATATATATATATATATATATATATATATATATATATATATAAACATATATATATATATGTTTATATATATATATATATATATATATAAACATATATTCATATATATATTTGATATATTTTTTATATATATTTATATATATATATATATATATATATATATATATATATATATATATATATGTATGTGTGGGTGTGTTTTTAATTTATGTTAGTTTTTCAAGAGAGAGTGAACATATAAATATATATATATTTTTATATATATAAAATATATATATATATATATATATATATATATATATATATATATATATATATATATATATATATATATATATATGTATGTATGTATGTATGTGTGGGTGTGTGTGTTTAATTTATGTTAGTTTTTCAAGACAGAGTGATTAGGTCCTGTCAGTGGCTGGCTTCGTCATGGCGCAGGAATAGCTTTAAAGAAAATTTTTTTGAAAAAATCTAAAAAAAAAAAATAGATAAGAGATGAATATAAAAATTAAATAATTTCTGCCTTCACCAGACATATTTTAGAAAAAAAAATTCAATGATGTTATTTTCAGAATAGATCAGGTGACTGAGGACTGTGCGCTGATAGAGAGAGGGAAAGGGAGACAGAGAGATTTACCGAATATATATATATATATATGCGTGTGTGTGTGTAGTGCAGGTAATAGATCAGTTGGTATATAATCCGAGTGGTTCTGAGTAATATTAATTATAAAAACTGATCCACAAAATGAACGATGTATTTATTATAACAGAGCATATGTATTTTTTACAGCAAAAAAACAAAAATTACCTCATTATGGGAATAGACTATTTCAAGCCGTTCTGTACGCAGCTATCTTCAACCCCTAAGTGTCTGTCTCGAAGCATTGTTTAAATTTGTTTTCAATGTCAGTCCTTCTCTGGTAGACGCTTTGTTAATACGAAGGGGCTTGTGTTAGCAACTGGTGGAGGGCGTAAGGTATCTTATTCCGAGGAAGCGGTCTGGGGTTGGAGTTTATTTATAGCTAGAGCCCTTCGTTGTGTGTAGCTAAATTGCGGTTCCTACTATGTAGCGTTTTCTATACAAGCACCAAGTGTAATTTCCTGGGATTCACAATAAATAATTTTTATACTATAAGGGTCCAATATTATTAATAAATGATGGAGCTAAACTTAAGACCAGTTAAGATTAAGGTAAATTAGTTGAATAATAGATTTATAGATTCTGGGTAATACCAGAGCACAAAATGGTATGAATCATGCTGTCCAACACACTTATATATGCATACATATCTTCATATATTAAGGATTAATTCTCTCCGTTGATTTAATAGTTTGCCTTGTTTTTTATATTTTATTGTCCTGATTTTTTTCTTCTAAACAAATCTTGCACCTATCACTAAAATTATTGGAGGTGTACGCGAAACCTAGAATTTTCCAATTTATTTGAGAATTCAAACCATTTTTCTTCAATTCCCCAATTTTTATTTTTCCAAAGGTCTGTTTGAGGTTTTAATTTTGGAATGGTGAATGAATGTCTATGTGTATTGATTCTCTTTTTAAATTCTCCTGCAGAAATGCCGATGTAAATATTATGGTTTGTCGTACTTTCTTTAAGGGTAATGGTTGCCTGGTATACTACCATAGTAGATCTGCATTTGCCCTCTACTGGGCAGTTTTCGTAATTCTACAATTACAACGGGTTTCCATGTTAGACTTTTTTCCCCCATGGAATTTACTTAAAATGTAATTGTTATGGGAATTAATAATTTGGTACATATTATCAATGCAGGGGTAGCTAATTTTGATTGACTTGCTGTTGATTATCTTATCTAGAGGGATTTTTTGTTGAAGTGTTTAGTAATTAAATTTAGGAAGAACTATCCGATGTTGTTACTTGACAGTTTGCAGAATGGCGGGGGTTAAACCAAGTGATTTTTTCTTTTCCTATTTTAACACCTACATCCCATTTTTTGTGTATCGGTATTACTAATAGTAATCGCGTAAAACAGTTTACATCTGAAACCACTTTTTGGAGGGCCTTTCCATATAGTCCTTTATTCTTATTAATGATTTTTTTCATTGAACGATAGTTTACTAATCCTGGTACAAACGGTAGTCGGTATTCGTTTTAGGATTGCATAGAACCGATATTAATATAGATGGGGGTTTCATTCTCTTTATGGTAAGCTTTAAAGGTTTTATCATTAAGGTTAAGGGTGATATCTAGGTAGTCAACTATCTTAAGGTTATAAATCTCGATCTTAAACTCTAAGGAATTTGAAGGCCCTGATAATTTTCTTTTGTAATTTCCCTTTTAGTGAACCATTACTATTAGGAATGAAGATGAGTCCGTCATCCCTATACAATCCTATTAGTTCCAGTTTTACGATTCTACTGAGCACATCTAAAATGTAAAAACATACCAGATCAGTTACTTGGGCTGAGTCATAAGCTCCCATGGGGACATCGAATTCGTCATTGTGGCGCTTAGTTCAGGTGGAATTATTCAGTGTTAGCAGTGACTTTCTCGCCATTAAGCTGATATTAATTTCATCATCCGTTATTTCTGTATAGATATTTGCGAAGTTGATACTATTCATCAGGAGGTCCCTAGTGATAGAGAAATAGAAGTCAATTATATCAAACATAATGAACGCCGCTTTATTCTTACTTATCATGTTAGTGAACCATTTAGTAGTATCTGACGAATCCTTCCAAAGGTTACTACTGGTTTTGCTTCGTAAATTATTGGTTATTTTTTTAATTATATTTGTAAGATTGGACCTAGTTCTGTTTTTGTTGGGTTTATTAGTCTAGATTGTATACTGCTAGTGAATTTTGGTTTATGGTCCTTAAATAAGATGTAGGCATCCTTAGTGTGGATCTTTCACACTCTATCTGCAATATTAAACTTATTGGCTAGTTCTCTGGTCTCTGAATCGATTTCGGGAATCATACTATTGTATTTAACTAGTTTGTGCGTTTCTGGTATTTTATATATATATATATATATATATATATATATATATATATATATATATATATATATATTATTACATTTATCAATAAACTATGAGTAATTTGGACACATATTTTGGATAGATATAAACCGAAAACACACACACACACACACATATATATATATATATATATATATATATATATATACACACATATATATATACTTTTAAATATATATATATATATTATAAATAATATAGACAACACTTGTCTATATATCATTTAATGAAACGTGTATATACTTACATATATACATATATATATACATATATATTTACATATATATATATATATATGGATATATATATATATATATATATATATACATATATATACATACATATATATACATGCACATATATATATACATATATATATATATATATGCATATATATACATAAACATATATATATATATATATAAATATAAATATAAAGTGAACATATGCAAATCGTCAACACTGAAAATATATATATATATATATATATATATATATATGGCCTAACGATTGCATATATATATGAAACAGACTGTCGCCTATATGTTGACTTCTATGTTCACTTTTATTCTTTTTTTCGAAACATATTTTGTATAGACATATATATATATATATATATATATATATATATATATATATATATATGACAAAATGATGAAAATGAGAAATAACCAGAATATATGACAGATGCACACATGAGCCCACAACACACGCCATAGATGCAAAGAAAAAAACAACCTAACACTAATCACTAGCGTATAAATGTCTTTCATCAAGCTTAGTATAAAGATAAGAAAAAATGAGAAAACGGCAGTCAATTGCTGAAATGTCCTGACGAGCGGACCGAACGATTACAAAGAATTTCGTCTCCGAAACTCTGGAGTTGAAATGCTGAATAAATTATCAATCAGTGATTTTATATGTATTAAGCTTTATATATATATATATATATATATATATATATATATATATATATATATATATATATATAAGCATTTCACCCCTATCAAGGTGGGAGTGCCACTAGTATACAAGGGGTTACAGAGAGTTAAAGTAAGAGAAAAGACTGAGTATAGGGGGATTGAGGAAAGGATAAAAAAGACGGGAGAATTATAAAAATAAGAACAAGGAATGAGGCGTCAGATATTTAAATTTTTGACGATTATAGTTTATCATGGAAGTGAGTAATAGGAAGGGAGTTACACTGCCAGGAAGTGCGAGAGAAGAAGCTGTTGAAATAGAAGAGGCGGTTACATTTAACTGTTTCGAATGTAAGGTGTGGGACCGAGATGCCAACCTACGAGCACATTTAAATTCATGCACTTAAGGGCACCAATGAAAATAGCTCGTCAGAGCAGATACCACGAAAATATTTATAGAAACGAACTAAGAGAGAAGCCACATTACGTCGGTGAGAAAGTGACTAGAGTCGAGACTTCAAGTCAGGCCCGATCACATTGCATATTTGCCTTGGAATTTTGTCGAGAACCCCCAGATGATCATCAGGGGTGCCCGACCATATTGGCATCAGTATTCCATGTATGGACGAATGGTAGATTTGTCGATGTGAAGGATGGACTCAGACGAGAAAAACCTTCTGGCTCGACACAGAGAACCAAATTTCCTTGCGGTAAATGAAGCTATCGATTCAATGTTGTTGTTCCACCTCTGGTCAGTGGAAAACGTGAGACCAAGATGGCGCAGTAAGGTACTCACGTGGAGTTGAGCATCAACCATGCTGATAGGAGGCAGTGGCGTTTCTCTATGGTGAATAAATGATAGCAGTTTCGTTTTGGATGCATTAAAATTCACAAGCCCTTTCCTGCCCCAGGCAACCACAGATTGGAGTTCGTTTTTGAGACAAAACGGCCAGGCTAACTTTGTCAGTAATGACGGATTTACTATTGAAACAGGAGTAAATAGTAGTGTCGTCTGCTTAGATGCCTAGTTGAGAATTGATGACGTCAGGAAGATCGTTGATGAAGATCAGAAACAGTACAGGACCAAGGATAGGGCCTTGAGGTACACCAGCGTTCGTATGGAAGGAACTGGAAGAGAAACAGTTCAGGACAGCATTTATTTTACGGTTACACAGTAATGATTGGATTAACTCAAATAATCGTCTTGTAATACAGTATACCTGAAGCTTACGTAGAAATCCAACATCCCAAACCCTGTCAAACGTCTTCAAAATGTCTATATCTAAAGCAACAGCATGAGCTTCGCCGTCATTATCAAGAGTTTGATATACATATTCAATTATGACTGTAAGCACATCGGCAGTAGAATGGTCAAAGCGGAAACCATATTGTTAGTCAAAGAGCAGATTGTGGGAGGTGAGATGCTTAACTACTTCGGCATTGATTAAAGCCTCGAAGACTTTGCTGAAGAGTGGTTGGAATCTGATGGGACTGATGAGTCTTCAGAGTTCTTAAAGACCGGGACGACAGTGGAGGAATTCCAACAGGCTAGAAAGCAAGAATCGGTGAGGCAATAGTTGTATAGTTTAGAGAGAACTGGAGCCAGCTCAGGAGCGTATTTCTTGAGGACTATCGCTGGTATCCCGTCATTACCACTTACTTTATGAGAATCTAATTTAAAGATGATGTGAAATAGAATCAACTGGAATATGCACATCTCACTCAATTCTAGGGGGAAAATCGGGTATGGTTACCCAGGATGAGTCGTGTGTTAAGTTGGATGAGAATTTCTGAGCAAAGCATTCAGCCTTATCAGCTGAGGATGTTAGGATTTTGAATTGATTCAATAGAGGAGGGATTGAGGATTTGCTAGAATTCAGTACACTCTTGTGTTAGACATTTTCATGACGGTCGTCTTCGAGTATAGAATCCAGAGGTTGGCAGTGAATATTTCGGAGACAGTAGGAAAGCGTAGTGCAGGTTCGCAGTGGATATCGCAGTAAATAAGCAGAGCGTAGTTCTTCCGTCTGTCATGTTCGCCTGACAAGTTGACTCTGGTCATTCCGGTAGGGTAAACAAAGATGGCCGCCTTTATACACGACGGATACAGTGTTCTGCGGCTTCTGATTGGTTAATCTTCTATTGGTAGACTATAAAGGGAATTAAGTCATTTTGACTCGCTCACTAGTCATGCTTATATATACACAAAAAACTGTAACATCTTGCAGTGTCGCCAATAATTCTTAGAATCAACCTTGGGAGATGCAATACATTGTTTCATTCTATCAGCAAACAGCAGCATTGCTTCATTGAGAACACTCTGATTAATGATACAAATCTTACTAATTAACCCATAGCTGCAGAAGAAGAGATGGATTCACACCTTTCCTTAACGTATTTGTGAGTAAGTGAATAACTACCGAATCCAATGGAAACTGAAATTCGGCCCTCCGATTAACAATTATACATTTACACCACCCGCATATCCAAGCTTACAGCACCAGGTATTCCAAAGCGGTCACCCATCTAGTTAATAGACGTTGCTTAACTTCGTTGATCGTCCGGGTAACAACAAAAGTTTAAAAATTAACATTTAACTTTTAACATTCTGGAGGTGATTTTGTTTGCAAGACAAAAATTTTATCCTGCCACTGCAAGTGACACAGATGAATGAATAATAGCGTGTTTGAATTATGCAGTTGTGTTGTCATATCCTACTATGGCAACAGAAAATGACGATGACTGAAATTAACTCTTGCTGTAGAGGAGCCTTGAAAGACAATGTAGTGGAAAGGGAAAAAGTGAATAATACAGTGTTAAAGGTTATGAAGGCTTACGGTCAAATCACGCTAAAAACACCGGTTCTCGTTCGATCACCGAAGTTAAGCATCGTAGAGCCAGGTCAGTACTTAGATGGGGACCGCTTGGGAACACCTGGTACTGTAAGCCCCAAAGTCCAACCCTTACCTCACAGTCGGTGGGGGGTGTAAACGGTAGTGTCAGAGCTTATGCCGTCCGGAACTTCGTTCCTGGTAGGGCCACCCAAGGCGGACAGGTCTGACACACACGCCGGCTAACAAGGGCTCTGGTGAAAATCCAAGGAGGGTCTGCATCTGCAACCGGCGGCTTCTGGTCGTTCCTGCCTCTGCGTCTGTGGGAACCCCGCGGCAAGCAAGAACGTTATCCGAGTAGGCCTGGGTACCCTACTTCTGTAATTTATCCCAAGAATCTTCTTCTCACAACAGGAAGAAGCCGGCTCAATCCGCCCAGGGCGAATGCCGCATCAAGACAAGACAAAGGTTATGAAGCAATGCACTTTGGTTACCCACAGGGCTTGTCTCTCATTCAGACTTGATGATGCCTGCCAGATGGAGACAAAACATATTTTCTATAAAAGCTTTTCCAATTTGATTTTACATTTTTTTTTCTGTTATAAAGCAATCTGCTTTTTTTATTGTTTACTGCAACAAAAAAATTATTGTAATTAAAAAATAATTTAATAAAACAAAATCAAAAAGTGAGCTTGTGTTGATTTCATTATCAGATTATTGGAAGACACTGTTTCTTAATAGAATTTGATCTTATCTAAAACCTCAAACTCACAGAGTGGGGGGAGTTTTCTTGAGTAAAAAATCTTCATAATTCGTAGGTCACTTCCAAATTGTTGTATGAATCTGTTCTATTTTCTTTGAGAAATTCAACATCAAACATGGTGCAGTAAATAACCCACGTTGACTGAGCTTTTTTTATTTTTTTTTTTCTCCTTGTAAAAGATATTAAACATTGATTTCTTTAAAGCCGCTCTTTGTAAATTTCATGACAATCTTTTGCTGTTTGGGTAACTTCTTGCTTCAAAATATAATTTCTTATTACTTTAACTTTTAACATACTGGAGCTGATTTTGCTTGCAAAACAAAAATTTTATCCTGCCACTGCAAGTGACATAGATGAATGAATAATAGCATGTTTGTATTTTGCAGCTGTGTTGTTATATCCTACTATGGCAACAAAAAATGTTGACTGAAATTAAGCCTTAAAAACAATGTAGTGGAAAGGAAAATAGTATATAATGTAGAATGTTAAAGCTTAAATGTTATATTTAGCAGATGAAAATGTTTGAGTAGACACCATGTTTTTGTTTGGGGGTGTTGTTTTTTTCAGTTATTTTTCTGTTTTTTTAAACAGTCTAAATTATGTCCACTGGCCTGTATATTCAATAATCTTAAAGAAATTGTGCCCTCCCGTAGGAATCAAACCCCTTGGGGGGGGGCTACTGCTTCAATTAACATCTTGAATGCACAAACAAGTGGATGTAATTTCTTCTTCTTTATGTGCAGTGTCGCCTCAGGTCGTAGGAGATCATAGCTATGATTATGTTTGACAAATGTCTAACCTTAAACATTCTGGAGGTGATTTTGTTTCCAAAACAAAAATTTTATCCTGCATGATACAAGTGACTCGGATTAATGAATAATACCATGTTTGAATTTTGCAGTTGTGTTGCCATATCCTGCTATGGCAACAAAAAAATGACGATGACTGAAATTAACACTTGCTGTAGAGGGGCCTTGAAAAACAATGTAGTGGAAAGGAAAGTAGTGAATAATGCAGAGTGATAAAGGTTAACTGGCTTCCACAAAGTTCCTCTTGAGTGTGTATGTGTGTGTATGAGCGTGTACGTTTGTGTGTGCGTGCGTGTATGTGTAAAATATGAAGAAAGCCAACCATCAATGCTTGAAAACTTTCAGATAAGTTACAATCATCAAAATATACGATTCCATGACATAAACTAAAAAATAGAGTTGATTAAATAATAAAAAAAACACGAAACGAAAATACTTTTTATATAAGCAATATTTTATTTCTTTTTGTCTTCATTTTATCTTCTTGCTTTCCTCTGGGAAGAAAAAAATACAAGATAAAATGGTTATAACGAACAACCTTGACCATCACAAGTTCAGACAGTGCGTTTATTTTTTTTTTTTTTTTTTTTTTCCTCGAAGCCACTGACAACCTCGTTCTCATAAGTGAAACTAGATTCCCATATTACAGCCAAATGAGAAGAATAATTTATTAAATAGAGGGAAATAAACTTTTTTTTAACATGAAACGTTTGATGGACCTTAGAACTCGGAAGAGAAATTAAAAAATTCTCGTGTTTGACTTTTTAAAACCTGTAACTTTAGAAGTAAACAACGGAAAGATCTGAAATTACTGAATATATTAATGTTTATAACTGAACGGAGACATGCGGAATTCAAATTTCGTTTTTGCTTGCAAACCTTTTATCTAACCAGAGATAAAGAAAGAAAATACATCTCAGAATTAAATAAGGTAGTGAGAATTTAAAGACATGAGTTCCTTTCTGAGTCCGTTAAATAGAAAAGTAGATTTATTTAATGTAACAGCATTGATTGATTTATTCTCATTTTCAAAATGTCTGCCCCTCTATCAATTGTTTCTTTCGATCTGATTTTATTTGTTTTCTCTTTGTTTCTTTCTTTTTCTTTCTTATTTTACTCTAATTCTTTATTTCTTTCTTGTTTTCTTTTTCTCTAATTCTTTCTTTCTTTCTTGTTCTGTATTTCTTTATCTCTTTTTTTTATCTTTAACACTTTCTTTATTTCTTATTTTACTCTCTTTCTTTCTCTCTCTCTCTCTCTCTCTCTCTCTCTCTCTCTCCTTTGACGCTTTCTTTCGCTCTAGTTCATTCCTTCTATTTTTCATTCTTTCTTTCTTTCTTTCTTTCTTTCTTTCTTTCGTTGTTGTCTAATTCGTTTTTCCTCTCTTTCTTTTTTATTCTGTTTCACTTTCTTTCTTTCTTTCTTTCTTTCTTTCTTTCTTTCTTTCTTTCTAATTTTTCTCTAATTCTTCCTTTCTTTTCTTTCTTTCTCGTTCTCGTCTGGCAAACCAAAACTAGTCACTAGTGAGTTTGATCCTAATTCGACGATAATAATAATAATAATAATAATAATAATAATGATGATGATGATGATGATGATAATGATAATAATAATGATGATGATGATGATAATAATAATGATGATAATGATGGTGATGATAATAATAATAATGTTGATAATATGGCAGTCCCTGCTGACTGCAATGTATCTTTGAAGATATTCAAAAAGCTGTCAAAATACAAGGACCTTGAAATAGAAATCTCGAAAATGTGGCATATGGGAACATCAACAATCCCTGTTGTAGTTGGAGCCCTAGGACTGGTTGGAAAAGATTGCAGTAGACTAATTGAAGGGATTCCTGGAAGTCCATGCCTCAAGGAGATACAAAAAAATGTTCCCCACAAGTACAGCCCACACCTTACGAATGGGCTTTATCTATGTATTTTTTTTTTTTTTTTTTTGTCAGTGGAAAATGTCATGACGCCATTTCTAACCTTAGGTCCCTGGGCGGGACCCGGAAAGAAATGTGTAAACGCCAGAAATCAAAGAAAATAAAAATAATAATAATAATAATAATTACAAACAAGATGATTACGTAACACTTCCAGTATTTTTCAACAGAGAAGAACACAATTTAAGACTTTTAACTTTCGGACCTTAAAACGCATGAGGATCGTTCTTCTTTTTATGTGCCATGTCCTTTCAGGACGTAGGCGATCATGGCTCTCCACCTCCCTCTATCCCTTGCAGCTCTCAACAAGTTCCTTCTGCTATACCTCCCCCAGACCACGTTCTGCCATCCACCTGCTCAAGCTCATCAGGTATGTCACGCGCTGCTTTCCCTTGTCTCTCTTTTCCTCTATTTGATCCGTGAGTATCAGATTCTCCAGGCCCTCCTTCCTCATTATGTGTACCAGAAACTTCAGCTGCCTCTTTCTGATGTTAAATATAAGTCTTCTTGTTTGTAACCTAAGACCTCATCGTTGCTCACATGCTAGGTCCATAATATCCTTAGCATCCTTCTGTAGAAACACATCTCCATTGCCTCGAATCTCTTCTTCATCTTTGAGGAGACCGTCCAGCATTCGCTGCCGTAAAGAAGGACAGATGTCACATAAAGGCTCAGTATCTTTTTCTTTGTTACCAAAACATATGCAAACTACTATCCTTCCGTCCGAGTGGGGGGTGGTGAACAGAATGACAGAAGAGTTCCATATGATTTATAATAAGCTGTTTGATTAATTCCACTTATTAACTACTCAACTAACGGAAAGTTCCAAGATGAACACGATCACCATTATATTAAACACGTTTCAGTCGCATGCCATTCACGCGGGCTGCGTTTCATTCATTTTAACGCGTTGATTACCACTACATCCGTTTATCTCAAGACACGCGACGTTTGTACAAAGACTTATAATATTTTGTAGATTTTTTTTTTATACTTGTATACAATTTTTAAGCATAATTCGAAGAAGATAGACTGTCAAAATATTGCTGCACATTGTCACACACTGTTTTTTCTTTACTTTTTCTTTTCTTAAATTTCTTCTCTCAGTGATCAGCAGTGTGAATAAGGCTAGTACGCTCAAGCACTCGGCCACGATGACTCGTGCTAGCTCCCAAGGGTTCCGTCTATTCAATTTCACTCACAAGGCTTGGGTGTGGTCTTCAAGCCCACTGGGATCGCCTCCTCCAGACCGATAATATTAAGAAGTGAACTTCCTGACAAATCGACTCTGGTGAGATTCGAACCCGGCTCTCATGGTCAGAAAGCTAACTTTCTAACCACTTGGTCATGTTCCAATAATAATAATAATTATTATTATTATTTACATTATTTACATTGTTCGGACTGTTGTTCTCATCTTTATTGCCATACTCTCGACGTTTCGGCTGTTGTACGCTCCGGCCTTCTTCAGGTTCTGTTTATAATTCTGAGATGAGGTATTGTAATTATTTACATTGTTCGAACCTTTGTCCTCATCTTTATTGCCATATTCACAACGTTTCGGTCGTTGTACGCTCCGGCCTTCTTCAGATTCTGTGTATATTTCTGAGATTAGGTATTGTAATTATTTACATTTTTCAGATTTTTGTCCTCATTTTTCTTGCCATATTCACGACGTTTCGGCTGTTGTACGTCCGGGCTTCCTCAGGTTCTATCTTAATTTCTGTGATGAGGTATTGCAATTATTTACATTGTTCGGACTCTTGTCCAAAATTTTATCGCCATATTAACAACTTTTCGGTTGTTGCACGCTCTGGCCTTATTCGGGTTCTGTCTGTATTTCTGAGATGAGATATTGTAATTATTTACATTATTTATATTGTTCGGACTGTTGTCCTCAACTTCACTGGCATAATAACGACGTTTCGGTCGTTGTATACTGCGGCCCTCTTCAGGTGATTGAAGTTAAAGGGAGACTCCCGGAAGTGGCACGACACATGGAACTAGAACAATCTATCCTGATAGATTAAATTAAATGGTTTAGTTCGAAATTTTAATCACCTGAAGAAGGCTGGGGCGTACAACGACCGAAACGTTGTGAATATAGCAATGAAGATGAGGACAACAGTTCGAACAATGTAAATAATTTTTAAAAAATATTTTGCTTCATTGCATCTCACTAATAAATCTTTCCAACTAGGGCGTCAGATTTTAAGGCACGGCACTAGTATATATATATATATATATATATATATATATATATATATATATATATATATATATATATATATATATATATATATATATATATATATATATATTCTCCTGAAAGATTTATATCGGTTGAGCTCGGCCACTGTGTGTTTATTTAAAAATAAATACGCTTAAAATTCACTTTCTTCCCTGCCAACGGCTTAGGGGTAAAATCTCCGACTGATATCAATTCAGACGGGTTTCGATCCTAGCTAGAGGCAACCGGACGTCTAGCCACACTGATGAGCTGTAATACAGCGAAACAGTCTGTCTGTGGATGACAATATATGTATATAGCTGAAGAATGCACGTCGTTTGAATTTCTCCCTAGAATTTATTATATGTAATTTATTGTTTTTTGTTCTTTTTATATATATATATATATAATAAAAAGGCTTAAACACTAATATTCCATGGTCATAATTTATTCCATTGGAATCGTAAATACGATCAATTCATCAGACCTACAAATTCAAAAAAGAAAAAAAAAAATTTTTGAATTTGTAGGTCTGATGAATTGATCGTATTTACGATTCCAATGGAATAAATTATGACCATGGAATATGAGTGTTTAAGCCTTTTATTATATCCTTACTTTGTCCTAGACATTGAGTTCTACCTGGATTCTTCCTATTGAATTTTTTTTTTCTAAAATATACATATATGGGTATTTATATTTATATAATTTGTATATGTATGTATATTTTCCACTAATATATATATATATATATATATATATATATATATATATATATATATAATAAAATAAATTCTAGGGCGATATACGAACGACTTGCATTCTTCAGCTAAGTTTCCTATTCTCATTGTTTGTTTTTTTTTAACAGTGCGGTCCACTCTTAATAAGTCTCAAATTGACGTAACCAAGTAATGAAATTTGTTCAAGCGCTTACCATGAAAGTAACGAGAGAGTAGTGTTAGGCTGGCTACATCCCGTCTGTGAGAGAGGGGTCTGCAGGTTGGAAAATAATTTATCAACCACAAGGAAACGGGGAGGCTCTTGGACTCTATCGAGACGGTAAAGTAGTTGTTCAATATTGTCTACCTATCTTAAGATTATTCATAAGAAAAACCAACAAACTTGTGGCAAGTGCTAATCATTTTATAGTTGAAATGGCCTGATGAAAACCGTAAATTTTATGCTAACAGTTTCTTCTCTCGCACTTCTCCACTGTGGGCCTCTCTTCCTGCTTCTTGCTTTCCAGTCAATAAATTTAATAAATTCAAGGGAGATATTCGAACGACGTGCATTCTTCATCTAAATTTTCTATTTACATTTTTTTTTACAGTGAGGTCCACCCTTAATAAGGCCCGAGAGTCACTCGAACTTGAGAGTTACAGAGTAAGAAGAACAGCTTATGCGGCTACGTGGGGAAGATAACATTTAACTCTAGACTTGAACAGGTTAAGATTGTAGTGATCAGGAAAACAACCTCTTGAGAGTCGCTTACACAGAGCATTGGTTCGCGGGAAGAACCTGCTCAAGTGAATCTTACTTCTCACCAATGGAATACGGAAGGTGGTTCATTCCAATGTGCGTATCATGGCGATTCCTCGCCATGAAGGTTAGAACTTGTGAAACTAAGAAAAGTAGTTCTTCTGAGAATTTTCTATGGAAGCAACGATAGAACAATGAGAGGTTTACGACATTTCACCCGTGAGAGAAGGGTTCCAAGGTCCTAAATAATTTGTCACCCACAAGAACTCGGAGAAGCTTTCGAACTCCATCGAGGTTGGAAAGTGAGGACTTGGCAGCTCCTGACCAAATATGACAGCAGTATTCTATTTTAGGCCTGATTTGGCTCCTGTAAAAGTAGAGGATATCACGAAGAGTCAGGTATTTACTGAAGCGGTAGAGGGAAATTAAAAAATAGGAAAAGGAATTTGATATCTTCCATACATAAAGTGAAGAAAATCTATTCTGACCAGTACGGAATATTTCAGCGTTACCACAACGTTAGGGACGAGCGTTCAGTGTAGGGTCAGGGAAATAATTGATGGCAACCTTACAATAAACCGTCTCCCCCAATTTCACTTACAAGGCTTGGGTCAACCTTTGGTATTGTTTTCAGGCACTTTCCAAAGGTCCCGCACGCTGGGATCGTCCCCCCTCCAGTCCGATGACATCAGGAAGTCTCCTTTCTGACAAATCGACCAGGGTGAGATTCGAACCCGGGTTTCATTGTCAGAATGCGAACGTTCTAACCTCTCGGCCACGCGCCAGTTGATAGCTGTGCTAGCACGAAGTCACAAGTCATCGTGACCGAGAGATTCAACGTGCTGGCTTTATTCAAATTGTTGATCACGTTAGACAACCCTCTTTTACAGAAACTGTATCTAAGGTCTGCTCAGCATAGTTGCAGTACAAACCACAGGTGGGATCTGTAGGTGTTGAATAAACACAAATGCTCCTGAGCAAGAGCCTACAACAGGATTGGTTAGCCGCCCTAGTAGACAGATATCCTCGAATATGAGTGGCAAGCTATAAATATATCTATATATATAAATTCTAGGAAGATATTGGAACGACGTGCATTCTTCATCTAAATTTCCAATTCTCAATTTTTTTTTCACAGTGAGGTCCACCCTTTATAAGGCCCGGAAGCCACTCGAAGCTACACACTTCACAGCGTTACCACAAGGTTAGGGATGAACGTTCAATGCAGGTTCAAGAAAATAATTGATTGCAACCTTACAGTAAACTTCGCCAAAAATTCACATATGCCCCAACTAAAACAACGCAAAGTTGAAATAACGTTTCTTGTTTGCTGGGATATCTACTGTAACCATTTAGCAGCCTATATATATATATATATATACGACAGTCCGTTTCCATAATAATTTTTTTTTATTAAGTGTTTACTCAATACAAGAGCCACTCAAGCTAGAGGGTTACTGATTAAGGTTGATGCACGTAAGCGAAGTTCATGAGGAAAGTTAACGGTTAACCTAGACTTGCAGAGTTTAAGAATATACTGAACAGGGAAGCATTCTCTCTGGAATCTATTCCATATAGTAGCGGTTCTTGAAAAGAAGCTGTCCGTGTGGAACTTCCTCCTTATTAATGGAAGACGAAGGGAATTATGACGGTTCCACCCCGTGTACGTGGCATGGTGGGTCTCAGGTGTGAAGGTCTGAACTGATGGAAGCAAGGAATGTAGCTCGTCTGAACATTTGCCATGGAAATAGCGGTAGATTAGCTAGAGTCTTGTAATGTTTCGTTTGTGGGAAATAAGTTGTAGGGTTGAAAATAGTTCATCACCCACAAGGCCGAGTAGACGATTCTGAACGCTTGATCAAGCCTGGGGCGTGATGACTGCGCAGCCCCACGCTAAATATGGCAATAGTATTTCATCCCCCCACCATTTTTTTGTCTGATTTGAATAGTGAATGTTTGCCATCGTCGTGAATCCTGTTCTATAGCACAAGAATAAATAGGCGCTACGTTTTTGCTGGATAAAACTTATAAAAATAATTTGTATAAAAACTTTTTAAAAATTAAAACAAAATAGCTGACAAAGCTAAAATAGAAATGAATGTCTGCAGTAACATCCTCCCAAAAAATTATCTAATTTAATAATAAAAATAATATTCACAACAACGACAATAACTGAATGATGGCGACAAAGATGGCCGCCAAATTCAATACGAATGAATAATTAATAAGAAAGACGAACTGGCGAAGCGATGGGAAGAGTTGGGGAGAAAAGGGAAAGAGGCGTTGAGAATGAAATCGAGGAATGAAGAGAATGAAGAGAATGAAGGAATGAAGAGAAATGAAGAGAATAAAGGAATCGAGGAATGAAGAGAATGAAGAGAATGAAGGAATGAAGAGAAATGAAGAGAATAAAGGAATCGAGGAATGAAGAGAATGTAGAGAATAAAGGAATCGAGGAATGAAGAGAATGAAGAGAATAAAGGAATCGAGGAATGAAGAGAATGAAGAGAATTAAGGAATCGAGGAATGAAGAGAGCGGAAGAAAACGCTGGAAGATCAGAAGGGAAAATGAAGAATGTTCTAGAAGAAAAAGAATAACAAAATGGTTTGTTTTTTTATATAGATTGGACCAAATATTCAATGTATAAAAATGTTTTTACTCAAACGGGTGTAGTTGTGTTGGAAAGAAAGAAAGAAAGAAAGAAAGAAAGAAAGAAAGAAAGAAAGAAAGAAAGAATAAAATTAATAGAAAGAAAAACAAAATGAAGAAAAGAAAGGAATAAAGAGAGAAAGAAAGAAAGAAAGAAAGAAAGAAAAGGAGGAGAAAGAACAATAAAGAAAGGAACCGAAATGATACGCAAAGAAAGAAAGAAAAACAGAAAAAGAAAAATAAGGAAATGATTTTTAAAAAAAATGAATGAAAGAATAAAAAGATAAGAAAAGAAAAAGAGAAGAAAAACAACGAAAAAGAAGAAAAAGGAGAAGAAAAAGGAAGAGAAAGCAAACCAACAGAAGAAAAATAAAAATAATCAAAAGCAAAAAATGGAAAAAGAATGCTTCTAGAAAATTAAAGAAATAACAAAGAATAAGAACGAATGAGAAAGTAAAAGAAAAAACGAAAAAGAAATAAAGCGAACGAAAAAGGCTAGAAAAAAACAGGGAAAAAAATAAAAAAAGAAAAATATAAGAAGGTGTTAAAAAGAAAGAAAGAAAGAAAGAAAGAAAGAAAGAAAGAAAGAAAGAAAAAGAAAGAAAGAAAGAAAGAAAGAAAGAAAGAAAGAAAGAAAGAAAGAAAGAAAGAAAGAACATGAGAAATGGAAGGTGAAGGTGTTAGTAAAATAAAGAGAGTTGGAGAATAGAAAGAAAGAAAGAAAGAAAGAAAGAAAGAAAGAAAGCAAGAACATGAGAAATGGAAGGTGAAGGTGTTAGTAAAATAAAGAGAGTTGGAGAATAGAAAGAAATAAAGAAAGAAAGAAAGAAAGAAAGAAAGAAAGAAAGAAAGAAAGAAAGAAAAGAAAGAACATGAGAAATGGAAGGTGAAGGTGTTAGTAAAATAAAGAGAGTTGGAGAATAGAAAGAAAGAAAGAAAGAAAGAAAGAAAGAAAGAAAGAAAGAAAGAAAGAAAGAAAGAAAGAAAGAACATGAGAAATGGAAGGTGAAGGTGTTAGTAAAATAAAGAGAGTTGGAGAATAAAAAGAAAGAAAGAAAGAAAGAAAGAAAGAACTGTTAAAGAAACAAAAAAACGAAAAACCTGTTAAGAACGTTAGGGCTAATCAATAAAATCCGGAAAATCTTGGAAAGTCGAGAGAAAAATAGGGCGAGATAAAAAGTGAAAAAAAACCTTGAATAAAAACAACGTTAAGAATGTGAACTTCAAAAAAAAAAAAAAAAAAAAAAAAGAAAAGCAAATAAACTAAAAGAAATAAAGAAAAAGAAAAAAGACCGAAATGGAAGACGCTCAGTAAAGAACGCAACAAGTTGAAACGAACAAAACTCCTCATGAATATTAATAAGAATAAATAATCAGTAAGAAATCGACATACCGATCGTTTGTGCCATTTCCCGTCCACTTTTCCCAGGCAGAAGCCATTGATGTTTCAGCAAAAGAAACTGGAGACGTTTTTTGAGAATCTACTCCTGTTTTGAGTCGGCATGATTGGTCAGATTCGGGATGTGTCGAGGAAGGAGTCCGAACTGACCACTCCTCGACTGGCTTTTGTCTCATAGAGACTTTGAGGCGTCTACTCTCGCTCAAACAACAGAAACATCAACACATATGGGAAGTAATTTATTTACAATTACCTATATTTGTGCCCGGGACGCCCAATAGATAGATTAAGTGAAACAAACTTTCTAAAGACAGATACATGCATAGATATAGTCACACACACACACGCACACACACACACACATATATATATATATATATATATATATATATATATATATATATATATATGTATGCAGAAATATATATATATTGATGCATGTTTCATTAAATAATATAGACAAGTTTTGTCTATTTATTTTAAGTAGTTCCTTTCATATCGTCTGATAAGCTTAATAACATTATCATGGAAAGACAAAAGGAAATCACCATATTGATACATGTTTTAATCCTATCTAAGCTTTCGGCTTACATAAGCCATTATCAAAGATGACAATTACATTTCAATATATCAAACAATACACGGATAAAACAATAACAATAGTCTGTTTTTGTTGCATGAAAAATTTCAAAGCAACTCAAACTCGTGTATACGAGACGCGGAAGCGAAAATCGCATCGCAGCTCGGGATGTCACACAAGACCACGCAAGAGTGAAAAGGAGAAGTATTAAGTAGTATACACTATAGGTAGTAAGTACCTATAAAGTCAACCGTCTACGAGAGACTTGGGGAAGAGTGAGAGCGAGAAGACACAAGCACGTCCGACCTTTCAATTAGTGGCACTCACAACTAGATTGACCTGTGTGTATAACTCTACCGTATTTCATATTGTACTTGATGTGTACAATGAACCTTTCTTCTAGTATCCGCCTGGTGTTAAGTATTTATTCCCTTAGCACGGAATATAACAGACCTCTAGACATGATAGCAACAGCACTAGACCATATGTAGCAGGAATATTCTAAGCATAGCCGAATGGAAAACTTATACATATGTAAGATAGATTTTGGAGAGAAGAATTGTCTAGCACAACACAGTGAACCAACTTCCTTAGCAACTGACCTAGCAACGGATTCAATATAATCTTTCCGCTTCATGTCCGCTGAGAACATTAGCCCGAGAAGGAGCAAGGAGTCAGTCTCCTGGAGGTTAGCATCAGGGGTCTCTCCGGTATAAAAGTTTAGTTTTGGAGGCGTTAAAGTTAACAAGCCATCTCTTGCCCCAGTTAACAACAGACTGAAGGTTGTTTTTGACATCAATCGTCGATTTAACCATATTGAATTGATCAGACTTAGTATCGAGACAGAAGTAAATGGTTGTGCCACCGGCATAGATACCAAGTTGAGAGCTGATGTCAATTCGGAGGTTATTGATGAAAATTAAAAACAAAGTAGGACCAAGGATAGAACCCTTTGACCTGCATTAGTACAGAAGGATCAAGATGAGTGGCCGTTCAGGATGATTTTCATTTCACCGTTTGATAAGAAAGCCTGGAATAGTTCAAAAATTTGACCAGAGAAACCATAACTTTTAAACTTGTGAAGAAGACCCGTATGTCAAATCCTGTCAAAAGCTTTCGAGATATCTAAAGAAACAGTCCGAGCTTCACCATTCTTATCTAGAGCATGACAGACACTTTCAGCAATTACCTTCCGTACATCAGAGAAACTAAAGCCATATTCCTTGTCTGAAAGAAAGCCTTGCGATGTGAGATGCTTAACCAATTCAGCATTGATTAGGGTTTCTAGTAGTTTGCTAAAAAGATCTGGAAGTCTAATAGGCTGGTAATTGGAATGGTCTGACGGTGCACCTAAGTTCTCAAGAATTGGAAGAACGGATGAGATTCTACAGTTTAGATCGCTACCATTACGGATGCACTTGAACAAAAATAACAAATTATGAACTTTGGACAGTTTATGCATAAATTTGAGCATAATACTCAACATCAGAGATAGAGCTAACATATTTCGTTGGATTGATGTGAGTTTGTGACCCTGGGTTTCAACGCTTTAGCGTTCGTCAGACAAACACGCAATCTACATAAACCCAAATTTTTTAAAACATTAATCAGTTTGTCTGACGATCGCTAAAGCGTGAAACCCAGGGTCACAAACTCACATCACTCATCCTCATACTTACACTTTCTCTAAATTCTGTTTTGATTTCCGGAGTTGTTTTTTTCTGTTTTCATTTTGAATTTGTAGGTCTGATGATTTGGATCGTATTTACGATTCCAATGGAATAAATTATGACCATGGAATATTAGTGTTTAAGCCTTTTTATTATATCCTTACTCTGTCCTAGACATTGAGTTCTACCTGGATCCTTCCTCTTGGAAAATTTTTTCTGAAAATATACATGTATGGGAATTTTTTAGATATATTTTTCATATGTATGTATATTTTCCACTAATATTATCTATATATATATATATATATATATCGAGGAATCTAAATGGAATAATAATAGTAAAAAAATGAAAGAATATTAATCTACAACCCAGTGTGTCTAATGATTTTAATTTTTTATTTTCTTATTGTTCAATATATATATATATAGGCAGCAATCCTTCCTTTATGTATGTTTCATTAAAAACGACAGACAAGGTACTACGGTTAAGCTTTTTATTTAATTTTTCTTGTGTTTTAAGAAGAGCTTTCTTTTGTGGACAAAGGGTGAGTAAGGACTGTCCGAATGTTTTATATTTCCGAGCGCTTTCGGCTATACCTTTAGCCATTATCAAGGATGATTCGATTTTTCAGCTAAATTGAGTGTGTGCGTTCTGTGTATGTCTTAGTGTGTGGTAGGGATATTTTTTTTAATTTCCGAATACGGTTAGCACATTGTGGCCTTGTTTGTAGTTAATATTATTAAGAGTTGGCTTTTTCTTTTTCATTATTAAAGCTTCCATTATTTTTAGTCTTTTTTTGCAGGTGGATGCAGTTAATATATTTGTGTTTTCTACTAGTATGTTCCTAATGGAGTCGGGTAAATTTGTATGTGTGTGTTTAATAGGTGTAACGTAAGACTTCTGGATAAGAATGTGGTTGCGTAACCGATGTAATTATTTATGAGTTCGGTGTGATCAGGAACACGGTTCCTTCAGGGGCATTTGAACTCATAGATAATGTTCGTTATGAGTTCAATTGCCTAAATAAAAGGCTTAACCGTAGTACCTTGTCTGTCGTTTTTAATGAAACATGCATATATATAGGAAATCCTGAGAGCTCAATGTAAATTCAGAGCTAATAATTTAAAGAAAAACAGACCACTTTAAGGTTCCATTATAACAATTTATTTCACCAGAGCCCTTTTAAAGGACGCTGGATTATAGATAACACTTCCAAAAATGAAATGAAAGATGAAATGAAAATTTACACTTTTGACGGGTAGTATCAAGTTTATGTAATTTAACAGAGAGGGTAGGGAGGGGTGGTTGAGTTTAGAGAGGGTTTATTTTAATATTTCTTTCAATCATACTTAGTATTGGGGGAGGAGGGACCAGACCTTAACGGAAGTGATATATTGAAATGGGAGGAAAGAAGAGAGAAAAAGAAAAAGAAAAGGAAAAAAGAAAGAAGGGGGAAGTAAAGAGAAAGAAGCTGTAATTAGGTTTTACGTAGGAAGGAGAGGGGTGGTATATTTTTTGCAATTTATGTAAAAAAATAGATTTTAATGTTTGATAGTAATTTAAATGTTCAAAAAAAAACGAAGAAATTAATTTGATGCTTGTTAGCAGTTTAAATATTTAACTCTTTTACAAATAACTTAGGGATTTAATATAAGTTAAATACTGTATTTATTAACACATTCATAGAAAACACATTAAAAGAAATTTTTTAAATATAACAGTTTACTGATAGTAATCTTTTAATATTGTAAATGACTGTTAAGGTAACATCTTTATCTGTTTGAATCTAATTCATGAATGTAATTTGTAACTATTTTTAGATGGGTAATCTTCCTTACTTAAAGTTTAGGTTTCAAATTCAAAGTAATATTTGAAGGTAATAATAAAGATTTTTTTTTCTTTATATATATCCCACATATACGCTTATGTAAATTTTACATATACATACGTTCATTTACATGTGCAATACACATAGGTACATATACATGTATCGAAATACACAGGTACCTATACATATTCGAATATAAATACTTACACATACATTTACAAATAATTACACATATTGAAATTCATATCTATTTAAATTTTTCTTAAATTTCACAGTTAATGTTTAACGTTAGATGATGACTTAAGTGTTTAAATATCAAAACAAATATTTCTAATTTTAATATTTTACTAGCAATATTGATAGTTAAAGAGAGATATATTTAAATTTAAATTAAATTATCAATTTAAAATGAAATTACCTCCAGATGATAAAAATTTCAATCTCAAGATTAAACATTAATAATGGTAAGATTAAACATTAATAAAATAACTTTATGTCCTTCCATTGGAATACTTTATATATATATATATATATATATATATATATAAACTTATCTATACCCATAAACACCTACACATGCATATGTATTTATATTACTATATTTTGCATATATACACACATATTGCAAATACGAACTCATAAATACTTACATTTATATATATACACATATACATATACAGACCACATGCAACCTTATATACATGACATCATATAAATATATATATAAACATACCTATCTAAAATTACGAATACACAAATACACAAACATATATATATGTATATTTTTTACATATGCGCCTACAATACATATATACATATACATGCATATATACACCCCTATACAAATATACATACATACATAAAATCACATATCACTGTGCAAGTCCATCTATACACTCCTATACATACAATTATGTATCCGCATCTGTGTGTGCATATAATTATTTTCAAAACTAAAACTAACATATTTTTTCCTTTCTATATAGTTATTTCTAAATATATTTACTTAGATTGAGGTGGTTTTTATGTCTACATTTAAAAATTAACTCGTTAATTTGGTTCAGTAATATGTCCGGATCTTTATGCTTTATCATTAGGATATATATATATATATTACTTAGATTGAGGTGGTTTTTATGTCTACATTTAAAAATTAACTCGTTAAGTTGGTTCAGTAATATGTCCGGATCTTTATGCTTTATCATTAGGATATATATATATATATATATATATATATATATATATATATATATATATATATATCGTGCGGCAACGGCTTAGGTGTAGAATCCCCAACTGACACCAATTCAGTCGGTTTCGATTCTAGCTTTATCAGCTAGAGGCAACCGGAAATCTATTCACACTGATGATCTGTGATACAGCGAAACAGTCTGTCTGTGGATATATATATATATATATATATATATATATATATATATATATAAGTGCCTGAAAACCACGGGTTAACCCAAGTCTTGTGAGTGAAATTGTATCGACATTAAATACTTGGGGGAAGTCGATAGCTGTGCTTGCACGTAGTCAAAATTCATCTTGACCGAGGGGTTGAGTGTGCTGGTGTTGTTCAGATTGTTGATCATGCTAGATAACACGCTCTCTCTCAGAAACTATAACTAAGATCTGCTCAGCATAGTTGAAGTATAAACCACAGATTGGCTCCGTGGGTGTTGAACAAACATGAATGTGCCTGAACGGGAGTCTGCAATAAGGATTGGCTAGCCGCCCTACTGGCTAGAAAGTTCTCTCTCTCACTCCCTCTCTCTCTCTCTCTCTCTCTCTCTCTCTCTCTCTCTCTATCTCATCTCGAATCTCCAGATCATTCATACATGGGTCTCCGTCTATCTCTCCTCAATGCTGTAAGCTACCTCTTCTTCCTCTATCGCTCTCCATCCTCCTAAAACTGTGGTGTACTCAAAAGCATTTCCGACAATATGGATAAGGCTATCTCTCTCCATCTGTTTGCTTATATATTCGTGTTCCTGGTTTAAAACCTCTATAACTGACCTTGCTGGCATACAAACCATTAACTTTTCTATTTCTCAATCCCCCACGCAAATAGTTGACTTTTCCACGCGTTTCCTCAACAACCTGAGCGCTACGGCTTCCCTTCTCGAGCTATATTTCACCTCCATCCCCAAGTCCTGTTGTGCCTCACAGCTCTGCCCTCTTGGCAACTCTGATCATGATGTAGTGTCTGTCAACATCTCCTTCTACTCCACCCCTAGCAAAGAAGCTCGTACCAACAGAATATCGTTCTCTTATCAACGAGCAGACTGGGACTCATTCCGGGATTTCCTTCGCGATGTCTCCTGGAATGTGGTCTTTAAGCTCCCCGTTCAAAAATGCGCTTCCGAGGTCTCCTTCGGGGTAAAACCTGGAATCGAGGCTAGGAATTCCCTGATAGAATTAAACAACGTATTGCTTCTCGCAAATTCGGCTCCAAGTATTCCTGGCGATTCTGCAAGATCAAATATGAATCGTTTCGTACAACAATAGTCCGAATAATATAAATAGAGTACATAATACCTCATCTCAGAAATATAGACAGATACTGAAGGGCCGAAACGTTGTAATAAATATGGCGACAAAGATGAGGACAATCGTCCGAATAATGTAAATAGTGTACATAATACCTCATCTCAGAAATATAGACAGATACTGAAGGGCCGAAACGTTGTAATAAATATGGCGACAAAGATGGGGACAATAGTCCGAATAATGTAAATAGTGTACATAATACCTCATCTCAGAAATATAGACAGATACTGAAAGGCCGAAACGTTGTAATAAATATGGCAACAAAGATGAGGACAATAGTCCAAATAATGTAAATAGTGTACATAATACCTCATCTCAGAAATATAGACAGATACTGAAAGGCCGAAACGTTGTAATAAATATGGCGACAAAGATGAGGACAATAGTCCGAATAATGTAAATAGTGTACATAATACCTCATCTCAGAAATATAGACAGAAATATGAAACGTTTATCAATCTAATGTTACATTTTTTTAAAGCGCAACGACGCTTTAATAAAAGTGAAACATGTTAGATTGATAAATGTTTCATATTTCTTTTTTATCTTATATATATATATGTGTGTGTGTGTGTGTGTGTGTGTGTGTGTGTGTGTGTGTGTGTGTGTGAATTTGTATTTAAGAAAAAAAGAGATTAGGCTATTTGTGTCTATGTTAAAGTGGTGCGCTTACATAATATAGAAATTGTTGAAAAGCAAATGAAATTTCTCAGCATCTAACGCACATGTTTCCTCCGGTTGTCTGGTCAGTCAGTTAACGGAATAGGCGTATATCCATTTCAAAAGGCATTAAAAAAAATCCTTTTAATATCTCTTATCAGCCCATCACGGCGTTGAATCAGTAAACATCTTCAGAACGGCCGACATTTGGTCGATCAAATAATATATTAATTTTTGTTCCGATGGCGCCAAAGAAACATGTCCTGATTTATAGACAGGATGTTGAATAATTGACAGATTTTCAAATCTAATGTTACTCATTTCATTATGATCTCTCTCTCTCTCTCTCTCTCTCTCTCTCTCTCTACCTACCTACCTACCTACTTATCACTCTTTTTCACTCTACCTACCTATCACTCTGTTTGTCTTTCTCTCTCTCTCTCTCTCTCTCTCTCTCTATATATATATATATATATATATATATATATATGTATTTTTGAAATCAGGAGGTCAGTTGAATCAGTTAGCTTAGTTTCAATCTTACGGTATCCACAGACGATTTTTTTCTTTGATAAAAAATTGCCTGAGGATACCATAAGTTTGAAACCAAGGTAACGTATTCAACAGACCTCCTGTTTTTTAAAGTTAAAAGCTTTTTACTTTTATTTTATTTTTTCACACGTGTATTGAGCACCTTTTGATACTACTCTTTTCTGGTCTAATTCAACCCTGACCATTAAACTTTCACGTACTATATATATATATATATATATATATATATATATATATATATATATATATAAATATATATATATATATATGTATATATATATATGCAAACCCTCTTTGATATGTTCCATTGAAGACGAATAACAAGGTACTGTGATTTAGCTTTTTTATTTAATTCTTCTAGTGTTCGTATAAATGTTTTCTTTTCTGGTCTTAAAATGTGTAAAAATTGAACAAATGTTCGATAAATCCGAGCGCTTTGAGAATTTTTGTTTTCGTTTTTGTTTTAACTGAATGTGTAGTTATTCTGATTTTATATATATATATATATATATATATATATATATATATATATATATATTTTCTAGAATGATGGGAATAGTTTGTTATTTTCCAAACACGGTCAGCACATTGTGGCCGTGTTCACAGTTGATGTGTGTTGGCTTTTTCTTTTTTATTATTATTTCATTCGTTTTTCAATGTTTATTTAAATTAAACGATAAAAAAAAAAGCTTAAAATGTTCTCTTGCTTGTTGATAAACTACTTTTTCTAATTAAATGTAAATGTTTCGCAAATATATTTTGATTAAAGTAACAGGATTTTATATTTTTTAACTCTTTTGTATCTGGTTTTAAGATTTTGACCAGGGGTATATATATATATATATATATATATATATATATATATATATATATATATATATGTGTGTGTGTGTGTGTGTGTGTGTGTGTGTGTGTGTGTGTGTTGAACAATAAAACATATTGATTTTTCTTCATGTTCAATGTGAAATATTCTCGATATGAGACATTCTCTGTTTGTGTTTCACATTGAACATGAAGAAAAATTAATTATTTTTAATAATATGTAGAAATCTCCACTTTTTTACCTGAAGACGGTCGCGAGACCAGAAACACGTGTCGTAAAATTATGTAAAACAAAGCATAATATTTTTTCTAAATAAATCCACATTACAACTAAAAAACGTTTGCGGCACCTCTCTTCTTTTTTTAGATAGATATATATATATATAGATATAGATATAGATATAGATAATATATATATATATAGAGAGAGAGAGATAGATAGATAATATTAGTGGAAAATTCCACAATCCGACATATATATATATATATATATATATATACAATCCGAGATATATAAATACATATATATATATATATATATATATATATATATATATATATATATATATATACAATCCGACATATATATATATTTTTTTCTGTTTTCTTTTGAATTTGTAGGTCTGATGAATTGCATCGTATTTACGATTCCAATGGAATAAATTATGACCATGGAATATTAGTGTTTAAGCCTTTTTATATATATATATATATATATATATATATATATATATGGGTATATTTAGGCAGCATATTTACATTAAGATAGGTTTCGTTAAATAATTTAGACATGTTCTCTCTACTTATTCTCGATTGGATCCTTTCATAATCGCGGATAAGATTTTTTGTCCGGTTATAAAAAAAACGAGAGGAAAACACTATGTCGAAAGTACTCGGAAATAAATACAACATGAGCCAACATGTTTTTTCCTCTCGTTGTTTATAACTGCACAAAAATCTTATTCGCAAATATCAAAGGATCCTATCGATATAATAAGTAGACAGAACAAATTATTTAACGAAACCTGTCTTAATATATATATATATATATATATATATATATATATATATATATATATATATATATATATATATATACAATATATGGGTATATATATCCAAAGATTTCATAAAAAAATGACCATACATGGAAAAATACGCCCAAAATTTAATTAAAATAAATTTATTGTCAAAGTCTTTGTGTTATTATTAAGAGGCAAGGCCAAAGAATATTCTGATGTAAGAATTTTAACACTTTTTATAATCTTCAAAGTTTTTGTTAAAAATATGGGTTTTTGACATCAAAGGAGAGCCGTCAAAAGTATAAGAAATTTTGGAAATCCTTGTAAAGATAATTGTAGGATTTTTATGAATGTTAACAATGGTCCTTAACAAAGGACCAACAAAATATATTCCTTGAAGATTTTTTTTTATTTTTTATGGTTTGGATCCTTTTCCGAGTTTTCGGGGAGAATTTGAAAATTAAAATAACTTCTAAGGGTTTTCGCCTTTCATAAGCTATTGACGAATTGTTTTTAATTTCAGTTGGGAAATATATCACCAGACCAATATTAGATAGATAGATAGATAGATAGATAGATAGATAGATAGATAGATAGATAGATAGATAGATAGATAGATCTGAAGAGACATAGATAGATAGATAGATAGATAGATAGATAGATAGATAGATAAAAACAAACTAGAAAGAAATAATTCAGAGAGAGAAGAATAAACTTAGATAATAATCAAAATGAGGAATAAACATATCTACATAGATAGATAGATAGATAGATAGATAGATAGATAGATAGATAGATAGATATGAACAGACTGAGAAAGAAATATCAATAGCTATGAACATAGATAGATAGATAGATAGATAGATAGATAGATAGATAGATAGATAGATAGATATAAACAGACTAGAAAGAAAGAAAGAAAGAATGAATTCAGAGTAGCATGAATAAACTTAGGTAATAATCAAAATGAGGAATAAACTTATCTTCATAGATAGATAAATAGATAGATAGATAGATAGATAGATAGATAGATAGATATGAACAGACTAGAAAGAAAGAAATAGAGAAAGAAAGAAATTTAGATAGATATGAATATGCTTAGATAATGATCAAAATGAGGATTAAACATATATATAGATAGATAGATAGATAGATAGATAGATAGATAGATAGATAGATATGAACAGACTCGAAAGAAGGAAAGAAAGATAGATAAATAGATATGAACATAGATAATGAAATATATATATATATACATCCAAATATTTATATATTCGCGTTCTTCTATAGATATAACCGTATGTCTATTTATTTTGCATTGAAGATTCTAAATGCTTCCTATGCAAGAAGACAGGTAGATGAGAAGGAATGTAGGCGATATGAAAGGCAATATATTGGTCATTATATATGCATATATGTACGCTTTCCGGCCTTCCTAATTACTGGGAACTGTACGCCAAGACCTGGGATTTTCAAAGTAAAACCCGTTTTTATTTCCACGTTTAAAATATATATCTATTTTCTACGCTGACGACAAAAAGACAAATTGACTCACGTTTGTCATTTTTCATTGTTTTTATTTTATTTTTTTTAATGTTTATTTTAAAAGATTAACAAACAAGAACAATATATCCTTAAAAAAAATTTAAAGAAAAATTGAAATTTGGTAAGCTATGAGACCTACCAAATACTGCATACCCACCCCATTTTATTAAGACAAAGGTTATTAAATGAGGTTGCTGTAGAGCAACGTTGCTTAACTTTTTCTCAACCAACGCCCCCTTTTACTTAAATGCAGCAATCAATTTTGAGTTTTTCTGCAGTTTATTGCTGCCTATCGCCTCTACTCCTGCCTACCTATTGTTTGTGATGAAGGAGGCCCAATCAAGAGCCCTCCGGAGGAGCTAACTTAAATACCGCCTGATATGGCGGCTTTTAAACTATAATATAATAAATATAAATTTTATTCCCAATATTGGTATCATTTTCTTGGCTTTTAGTCGTCAAATTCTATTAAACAGCCTATTAAATGTAGATATTATAAGAAGCACACATTCACAACCTCCCATATTAGTCATATATATATATATATATGTGTGTGTGTGTGTGTGTGTGTGTGTGTGTGTACTTTAAAAATCAGGAGGTCAGTTGAATCCGCTATATATATATATATATATATATATATATATATGCGCAGGTATGCAGAAAATAGAAAAGAACACGTTGGGTGCATATAAAAATATCCCTCATTGGGAACCAACTAAAGGATGACCGCAAATATTAGCCTTGAAATAAATACCCTACCAAACCTTAGCAAAACCTCTCAGAAGATGATGAATCTATTCATAAGAATTAACTCTCTGACCACTTAACGAAGAAAAATAGTCTAGCCACTCCCACAATAACGAATGTTATAACGAACCATGCCTAAAAACACACATAAACCGAGAGATAGCTTATTCCTAAAATTTCGCTTGAAGATGAAACGGGACTAAACACCTCAATTCACCTTAATTTTAATAATTATTTGGATGGTTTCGGCTCTCGTTTTTGAAACATGAGAACTCTTATGTAGCAAAGGAATCATATTTTAAACAAAATATTATATATATATATATATATATATATATATATATATATATATATATGTATGTATGTATATATATATATACTACTACTAATAATAATAGTCGTTTGGAAAAAACCTCAGATAGCTCAACTTGTATATATGTCAAAACAAATTGGTACCTGAGGAAAAATTAGAAATAAAAAATGAAAGAAATAAAAACATCCGAGCAGGGCAAAATAAATCAACCAGTGCCTTAAGTCTTTAGTCAAAAGAAAAAAAAAAGCATGCCGTAAAACTAAAACCTAGAGTGCTCAATACACTAAGTAGAGCTAAATAACTATATATATATATATATATATATATATATATATATATATATATATATATTCTTCTCGCCTACTTAGTGTAAAACTAGTAAAACTAAAACCTAGAGTGCTCAATACACTAAGTAGAGTGAGAATAACTATATATATATATATGTATATATATATATATATATTCCTGTTTATATCTAAAACCTAGAGTTTTCAATACACTAAGTAGAGTGAATAACTATATATATATATATATATATATATATATATATATATATATATATATATATATATATATATATTCCTGCCTCTACTTAGTGTATTGAGCACTCTAGGTTTTAGTCTTACTACTTGCTTGGGTTTTTTCTTTGGACTAAAGACTTAAGGCACTGGATGATATGTTTCACCTCATTCGGTTGTTTTTAGTTCTTTCCCTTTTTATTTCCAATTATATATATATATATAACAAAATATCCCATCTAAACAACTTCCAAATAGTCACAACCACTTCCCAAACTATTATGGCTATAATCTTCTATAGCAATAATAATTCAGAAGCAAGCAAAGGTAAAATGAATTTCCAAAACAGTTCGTCACAATACATCGGAGAAACATGCAGAAATGTATATAAAAAAAAACGCATTTATGAACACAAAACGAACCTCATAAATAGCCATTTAACAAATGCACTGGTCATACATAGAAATAAATTCGACCACCATGTTTATTTTAATAATGCTACATTCATAAAAAAGAAAATGATTCATTTAGAAGAAAAATCCTCGAGAGTGCCGCCATTGAATATTATCCAAGTATTAATCTACGCGCAGGTTTTTTCCCAATGCCACCTTTCCTAACAGCATCACTACTCTCCCAAGCCAACATACAAAACAAATATATGAAAAAATCAGAAGAAAACGGTTTAATTCCGTGAACACCACAATACAAATAATATTTCTACAGGTATTTCCCATATTTCCCACCAAGTCAGGATGCGACACTTGTCTTAAGTGGTCATGATCTGCCGGAACGGATACTACAAGAGCATCAATATTTCTACAACAATATTTCTACAACAATATTTCTACATATGAAAAATTCTCTTCAAACATAAAAATTAAATGACGTAATTTTCCAACTGACCCAATGAATATATATGAGAGTTTCTAAATTCTTGTTGTAACTAACAACATTTTGTTTTTTCTTTATAGATATTTTGGTTGTTTTCTTTAACCATAAGCTTAGGGTAAAATCAGACCTGACAGAAAGCGTTTGATTTCGACAGATTTCAGCGAAAGGCCTGATAATTTTGCAACAACCCAATATATATATATATATATATATATATATATATATATATATATATAAATATATATATATATAAAATTAATTTATATTATATATATATATATAATATAAATTAATTTGAAATATGTTTTTCGCTACACAGTAATAACTATGTTTCAAAAATGGAAGCTAAAACTTCAAATTTAATTTTGTAATTAAATTAAATTAATCTTGCTCGTTCGCTAAAGCTTCTCCGTAGCCGAGTCGTTTAAAGCACGTCGTTTCTAACAACGGTTTCACTCTGTCCAGTGGCGGGGAAGCAGGTTCGAATCCTACCAGAGACCACACGTTTTTTTTTCTTTCTTTAATGAGATTTCTCGAATATTCAAGACGAAAATAAATAAATATAGTGTGTAATAAATAAACAGAGCGTCTATTCCTATATGAGTATAGATAAAAATAACGTTCAAAGGGATACATAAAAAATCCATTAATAGTTTGTTTTTTGCCGATATTTCTCAGGTGGTATTGTATCTATTTACACTATTTGCATCGTTCGAACTGTTGTCCTCATCTTTATTGCTATATTCAGGACGTTTGGTCACCTCGAGGTGGTGTAATGTTTATCACGCTTGTCTCGCTAGAACAATTACGATTGAGTAGTGAGTTCGATCCTCACTGGGTGCCCCTTACATTCCGCCATGTTCCACATCCAAGCTACGCTTGGAAAAATATTTGGGCACCTCAAGGTGGTGTAATGGTTAGCAAGTTTGTCTCGCTAGAACAATTACGATTGAGTAGTGAGTTCGATCCTCACTGGGTGCCCCTTACATTCCGCCATGTTCCTCATCCAAGCTATGCTTGGAAAAATATTTGGGCACCTCAAGGTGGTGTAATGGTTAGCAAGCTTGTCTCGCTAGAACAATTACGATTGAGTAGTGAGTTCGATCCTCACTGGGGGCCCCATACTATCGGCCTTATGCTAGGCTTGGAAAATCACTATATTCATGATGTTTCGTTCGTATTTCCAAAAAAGGCATGGCACGTGGAATTAGAACAATGTAACATCGTAGACTAAATAAAGAGTTCGGTTCGAAATTCAAAGTAATGAAAGTCGGGGCGTACAACGGCTGAAACGTGAAAAGTCCGAATGGTGTAAATATATAGTTTTTTTTGGCTTGAAAAATGAGATTAGGCTATTTGTGTCTACGTCGAAGTAGTACGTTTATTTTTTTCTCGATACTGCACTGACAACAAATAGACAATTTACTCCAAGTTTTTCATGTTTGTTTTTATTTTTTATGTTTATTTGAAAAGATGAACAAGGAAACAAGAGCAACAGCTCCTTAAGCAAAATCTGGTAACCTGGGATCCCTTACCAAATGCTGTACCTCCCTATTTCACTAATTCGATTTGTTTTACTAAATGTATACCCAATACAATTCCGAAGACCTACTCAAGGTAGATAACTACTCCACGCATATTCTCATAAATCTGCCCTCTTACCTCTTAATCTGTAGCCTTCTACTTTGAGTGGCACTTGGGCCTTGTAGAGGGTGAAAATTATTATAAAAAACTCAACTCTCTTTCTATCGCAACAGCATAATTTTATATAAATTTATTATAAGAAACAAAACTCCACTTCCAAATCCCTCAACCAACGTATTAACTCAAACAAGATTTTTTTTTCTAGCGTATAATGCGCAGTATAATATACAGTGAATTTTGATTCAAAATCATATCGCTCCTTATGAAACGAAACATAATACGCAAGATGATCGTAAAGCTTCTCCCCCACTCTTAAATATTTTGGGGGAGTCTTACGATTTTCGATGAATGATATCCCGAGAACTCAGTACTCTAGACTGATTGCGAGGTAATGTTGGGAAGCGGCGGAAAATATGGCGCTGTCTTCCACGATATTCGCCGTGACGGAAAGAATTGTCAGGGACATAACAGAAAAATAAACAGTTTTTTTTTTCTTCCGTGAAAGCAAAGAGGAAAATTGATAATTACAGTTCATTGAAAAATGTTTTGATATATTGGGATAAATATATTGATGTAGGCAGCAGGATACGGACATGTAGATAGACATGTATTAATGATAGATAGATAGATAGATAGATAGATAGATAGATAGATAGATAGATAGATAGATAGATAGGAACGGAGTGTAATAGATAGATAGATAGATAGATAGATAGAGAGATAGATAGATAGATAGATAGATAGATAGATAGATAGATAGATATCAACAGACTGAGATAGATAGATAGATAGATAGATAGATAGATAGATAGATAGATAGGGTAAACATGCAGGAATATATTTGTTTTGAAAGGAAATGAATTGTAAAGTAAATTGACGACACAAGAACAAATTGATGTTTTTGGGATAATCTTTGATAAGAAATCCAATTTTAAACCTGGAAAAGTGAAATCATGCGTGGAGTTTGGGAAATGGACGAACTTGGTAGATTACGGATGGAAGCAATTAGCACAATTGTTTGCCGAAAGATAGAACGGAAATAGAGAAATCTCTAAAGAGAAAGCAAAACAAACAGGTTCTGATGGATATGTGGGGGGGGCTTTAAAGATATGGAAAAAATGGAAATCGACAAACAGAATGAGGAATGTGAAGACTGATAAATGGGAACGGAATGAGACATTAACGAAATATGAGATAGATAGATAGATAGATAGATAGATAGATAGATAGATAGATAGATAGATAGATATGAAAAGACATAGATAGATAGATAGATAGATATGAAAAGACATAGATAGATAGATAGATAGATAGATAGATAGATAGATAGATAGATAGATATGAATAAACATAGATGTAGATAGATATGAAAAAATTAAGATAGATAAAAATGATAGCAACACAGATATACTGATATATATACACGCACACATACACACACACGCAGATAGATAGATAGATAGATAGATAGATAGATAGATAGATAGATATACGTACAAATAATACTTTTAGACGAGCAAATTTTCCCAAAATTCATCTTATTTTCCAACATTTCCTATGTACAAACGTCACTGATCTCTTTGTGGATATTTATTTTTAAATTAACTGTTTAAAATCTTCTTTTTTTTTTTTTAAATTAACCACAGTGTTTCTAAGTAGTGGGGTTGCCATGGCAACGATTTTTTCCTTCCTATTTGTTCACTTGTTTTGAGCCTGCTCATACGGGGCGAGACGAGATGACAACAAAATCATTACAAAAAAAAAAAAAAAAGAATTTAACATCCAACTGGTTTTCACGAATTCCATCTTACATATTTCTTCCGATAATTCATAGCAATCATTTTATCGTATAAAACGCACACACGCATATAAACACACACACACACGCATGTATGTCTGTGTGAGTATGTATATAAATATAAATATATATATATATATATATATGTGTGTGCAATTTTTATGTATATTATTTATATATTATATATGCACGGTACTTATTGGAAAGCGTTCAATATCAGTAATATATCTAACATACAAACTCACATCAACACAAATATATATATATATATATATATATATAATGTATAAGATATAATGTTTATAATATATATATAATATAATATAATACAATATATACACAATATATATATTATATATATAGTGTAACCCGGATATAAGAGAGTTGTCGGGACTGGAGGAGAAGTCTCTTATATCCCGGTTTCTCTTATATTCGGGTTTGGTATATTTTATATACATTAACACAGACTCTAATTTGGGACCAGAGAAAATCTCTCTTATATCCGGGTTTCTCTTATATCCGGGTCTCTTATATCCGGGTTACACTGTATACATAGTATATAATACTTACATATAATATGTAAAATATATTAATATATATCATACATAATATAATATATAATATATACATATAATAAATATGATATATATATATATATATAATAACGCAACTATATATATATATATATATATATATATATATATATATACATACAGTGTGTCGATAAAGTTCGTGGACACTTCAAAGTTATAATTCTTTAAAGTGCACACGAAATTTATGGACACCCTGTATATATATAATTGTGCATTTTAACAGCAATTCCTTTTTGTTTTATACATGATTGTCAAGGCATTGCGATTAAGGTTTTTAATAATTTTTTCTTGAATTCCAGGATGTTTATTTATTTTACTGAATATGTAGATTTTTCGATGTATCGATTGGTCAGTACGTCGAAGGTACGTTAATTCAGAAAACGATTATTGATGGGACCAGCTTTGTATATAAAAAGCTGGGTACAAGGTAGTCGGGAAAATGCAACGAACAATGGCTAAAGTTTATATATAATCATTAAAACTTTCGGGATTTTCAATGCATTACGATGGTAGTTTTTAATCCTTTTAAATTCATTTTGCATTGATACGCATATATATATATATATATATATATATTTTATATATATATATATATATATGTATAAATAAAAATATATATATATATATATATATATATATATATATATATATATATATATATATATATATATATATATATATATGAGGCACGGTGGTGTCATGGATAGCGGCTTGGATTGAGGAATCGGAGAGCTGAGTCGAATCCATTACATTCACTTACGTGCTAATACCCTTTGGGAAAGGTGTGAATCCTCTTCTCCCTCCAGCTATGAAGAGACTGGGTTCTGTAGCCTTGAATGGCAACTGGTCTAGGAGAAGTACAACTCTGAATTCAAAACCTGCGGATGGGTCATTTGAGGACCTTGTGGCACGTAGTGCACCAAGTCTCTGTATTCGGCCCTTCAAAAAGTGTGGATACAAAACCTTCACCACTATAATCAAATATCATGTGCTGGCGTCGGGCTGTCGGTTTCCTAGGAATTGATCTGCTTGACCCTCATACGTCGAGTATATATATATATATATATATATATATATATATATATATATATATATATATATAGAGAGAGAGAGAGAGAGAGAGAGAGAGAGAGAGAGTGAGTGAGATTAATGTATGTCTAAGATCTCCTCCTGGGTGAAAGCCGGCATCATGCCTTCCTTCCAGATCTCCTTGTTCTACATTTGCATGTTCGGCCGCTATAGCCCACAGGAGTCACTTCTCCCGGCTGTACCAGAGCGACTCCTCTACTTACAACAGACGTCTCTTTGTCTCTATTCGTAAGGAGTGCAAGCGTGTCCTCGAAGAAACGAAGTTACTGTTTGCTGATAGAATGAAACAACGTGTAGCACCTCGCAAGTTCAGTTCTAGAGATTATTCGCAGTTCTGCAATGGTCCGCTGAACAACAGTAAATCCTCACTCCCTCTTCTATTCAACCAATTCGAACTCCTAACATCTACAACTCTACAACAGATATGGTTGAATGCTTTCCTCGGAATTTCTCTTCCAACTCAGCACTCAACTCATCTGGAGTACCCACACCTGATTTACCCGCAAATACTGAGGCTATACTGAATGATATGCGCGTAAGCCCGTCACTGGTCTTGGCAAACTATAACTACTGCCTCGCTTCTCTCCTGGTTTCAAACTTGTTGGAAGTCATCGTCTTTAGTCTCTGTTTTTAAGAACTCTGGAGAACCTTCTGACCCAGCTAACTATCGCTCTATTAGTCTCCTATCGCTTTTCGACAAAGTATTCGAGGCTTTAATCAATGCCGAGATGGTTAAGCATCTTACATCCCACGATCTACTCTCTGAGAAACAATATGGCTTCAGACACTACCACTTATTCCTGTTTCACTGGCAAATCGGTCAGAATTGATTAACAAAGTTAACCTGGCTGCTGCTCTTGAAAAGGACCTCCAATCAGTGGTTAACTGGGGCAGGAAATGGCGTGTAAACTTTAATGCCTCCAAAACTAAACTGCTCTCATTTGACCACCATAGAAAATCTTTCCTGCCCGCCATTACCATGGCTGATGCTAAATCCACTATATATGCACGGTACTTATTGGAAAGCGATCAATATCAGTGATATATCTAACATACAGACTCACATCAACGCAAATATATATATATATATATATATATATGAAGAAAAATATATACGGAAAAAACAAAACAGAAATCCTTATATACAATTATGCTGTTTTAATGTTTAATTGTAGATAAGATTTTTTGTTTTGTTTTTTCCGTATATATTTTTCTTCATACTGTCGTCTATATCCATATATTTGCCATATATATATATATATATATATATATATATATATATATATATATATATATATATATATATATATATATATATATAATATATAATATTTATAATATATATAATAATATATATATATATATATAATATAATATATATAATAATACATAATATATAATACTTACATATAATATGTAAAATATATTAATATATATCATATATATATAATATATATCATACATAATATAATATATGATATATACATATACACTGTGTCTTCTTCACCTTCTCAACTGATCTGAGGTGGAACAACAACATTGAATCAACAGCTGCATCTACTGCAAGGAAAGTTGGGTTACTGTGTTGTGCTAGAAAGTTTTTTTCGTCAGAGTCCATCTTGTACATTTACAAATCTGCCCTTCGTATGTGCATTGAATATTATGCCCATATCTAGTCCTGCAATTCATCTAGAGGTTCTTGAGAAAATCCAAAGAAGGACCTGCAATATAATCAATCCTGATTTGGCAACTCGAGTTCAGTTACTTTCTCACCAACGTGACGTGGCTTCCCTCTGTCTTTTCTTCAAATTTTCATGGCAACTGCTCTGACAAGCATTTTCCCTGGTGGCCCGACTAAATGAATTTAAGCCTGCTAGTAGATTGGCATCTAGGTCTCACCCTTTTACTGTTGAAGAAGTTAAATATAACCGCCACGTCTGCTCCAACAGTTTCGTTTCCTGCACTTCCTGCATGTGGAACTCCCTTCCGTTTACTCACTTCCCTGATAACTGCAGTCTTCAAAACTTTAAATGCAACATCAATCGGCATCTTTAATCTTCTTGAATTCCGTTCAACTTTTATCCTTTCCTCAATTCACCCTAGAACCAGTTTTTTCACTCACTGTCACTCCCTATAACCTCCTGAGTACTAGTGGCATTCCCTGGGGTGAAATGATTAAAAAATACAAATATTTTTTTCCTAAGCTAACTGATATTATATTCAGCACTACAAACAAACTTTTTTGTAATCGATCGGTCCACTCGCCAGGAGATTTTAGCAATTGACTATCGTTTTTCTAAATTAATCTTTATGTGTATATTAAGTTTGATGTAATTAATTTATGCACTAGATATTGGCGTTAGGTGTGTGTGTGTGT
>CAHIKZ030000083.1:0-115000 GCA_903632075.3 Acanthosepion pharaonis | reverse complement strand
AAATAATATTTAAAGTGATATACGATGTTGGTTTTTTGTAAGACGCTAGTTGAGGGGAGAGAGTTATTACTAGATTGGTTGGATTAAATTTAGTATAGATATAATTAATTTTATTTTTTACTTAGAGCAGTGGGAGATATATTAGTGATAATTAGTCTTTCTATAATTTTTTTCTCCTGCTTATAGTTACAATACATTTGATTATGATATATATATATATATATATATATATATATATATATATATCACAGCCTCTATTTTAAAAACAAGTTGAAAGAGGTCGTTTAACCAATACATGAACTGACCAAAATTAACGATAAAAAGCAAATAAAAACTACAGGCAAAGTTCACTTTCTTCAGAGACAGTCATTATATATATATATATATATATATATATATATATATATATATATATATATATATATATATTCATTCCTGAAGTTCACCGCTACTAACAAACAGAGATGTTTCTCCTGATGATGGCCATGCTGGCCGAAACTAGTTGAGGAACCTAATTGAAATAATAAAACAAAAAAATATTAATATACGACCCAGTGTGTCTGAAAATTTTATTTTTTTAATATTTTTTATTGTTGAAAACATAGTTATGCGTAATAAACACGAGACTGAACCAAAGGCTGATGACATAACACCAACAGAACCGATAAACACCGAATTATTGGGGATTCATATGAATAGGACGACCAATAAATTAGCCAGGTACGAATCACACCAGGAATATATTAGGATATGCCTGAAGGATCAACTAATACCGACCAATTTCAGGATTGATTTGGAACCATCAATAGGTAACCATAATGATGTGTTTCTAGCATCATGGTACCGAAAAATACAAGACTTCTCCAGGGAAATCATGCAGGATAACATACAGTTCTGCCAGGAAAGCATAACGGCAACAACAGCGGCAATCGACCCGCTGGATAAGCAAATAAAAAAAAAACATGGAGGAATATGCTATGATAAATAATGTTATAAAAGCTCTCAAAGACCAAACAGTGAGGGAATTACGAAAAATCAAAACTGAGAAACAAAGAAAATTGAAATGGAATATTTCCTCCAGGCAAAAGAACAAAAGAGAGATCAGAGTCAGAAAAAAAAAATCAACGACTCCATCACAAAATAAAACAAAGTCACACCACAACCACACCGACCAAAACACAACACAACAAATGCAAACACAAAACAAAACACACACATACACTAACAGACATCCACCACCACCACGACTAACAATAATGACACCACCGCCATCAATGATAGCTAGGCATTCAAAACGACACACACACACACAAAACAAACGGACATCCTTAAGGTGTCATACAAAAATACACAAACCAAAAGACAACAGACCTCAGGCAGAACGCTTAACCCCACTAAACATCCCAGACCACACAGATTAACCCCCTAGTAGACAATCAACAGTAAACACACTCAACCTTAAAAAAAAAACGTGGTAAACTTGGAAGCGGGTATAGCATCCCTAATAGGGGACATGATGCAAGCTTTCGAGATTTTACGCAAGAACTTCGTCATGCTTGCAAATAAAAACATGACCTATACGGCTGAGTTATAAACCTAGTTAACATTAAATTCTCGCTCGACACATTCAAATTGCTAAGTAAAGGACTATGATTTTACCCTAGTCCGCCACCTCCAAGGTTTGATAAGGACACCTTGGCAAAGGACCTAAAATCCTTCTTTAAAAGAATATGGTTAAAAGCCCACTATGGAGGCAATAACCACAGACCTTTCATACTCGAAACATTAAGAGAGGAGGACTCTCCATTCACGCCACAAACACGGACATCACTATACAGACATTTGAAATGGAAGTATCAAATGACATAAAGAAAACAACAGTACGTAAGCTGCTGCATAACAATATAACTGAAGGGGAACAGGCGGCCCTTAACACGCTGGCACATAGAGATGACCTAATCATTACACAGGCTGATAAAAGGGGTGTTGCAGTTTTTTTGTGTATGTATATATATATACTAGTGAGTTAGCCCAAATGACTTAACTCACTTTATAGTCCACCAATAGAAGGTTAACCAATCAGAAGACGTAGAACATTCAATCCGTCGTGTATAAAGGCGGCCATTTTGTCTACTCTACCCGAATGTCCAGTGCCAGCTTGTCAGGAGAAGAGATAACAGAAGGACGAACTACGCTCTGCTACATTTACCAACAAGGGGTGTCACAGTGATCTGGGGAATCAAAGAATGCCTTAAAGAGGCCAACAATCAGCTAGCCGTCAAAAAAATGCCCACAAAAGCCTACCCACAGATCGACTCCATGAATACCCACCCAAAAATTAACAAGCTCGATAAAAATGATGTTACGAAATAGACTAATCAACAAGGAAACATGCACAACACTTTCACCCCAAAACATCACACCTGCCTGCTTCTATCTCCTTCCTAAAATACATAAAACAACCCAGGAAGGCCGGTCATTTCATCAACTGCCACACGACTAAAACTTATTCTTCAGACAATGGTAAGTATCTGGTGATTAAATGACTTTGAAGGAAATTTAAATACGCGATTTTAAATTTCCTTTAAACCTTTTAATCATCATTTAATCACAAGTTATTTACCACCACCTAAAGAAATACAATCATAGTATTGAAACATGAAAGCTTTTCCGTAGTGATTTCAAAATGTTTCATTATAATCTCTTATAATAAAAAATATTATATAGATAGATAGATAGATAGATAGATAGATAGATAGATAGATAGATGACAATATATATGCTCGTGAAAAATTTATTTTGGTTGTGCTCTCTGGGGAGGAAGTGTGGGTTTGTAAACAGTGACTATTACGGCTAATAATGCAAGACTCTTCGTTAAATCGAATTGAGTTCTCTCAGTCACTATTTTTATCTAAAAATAAATACGCTTGAATTCACCCTCGCCCCTGCCGTACGCCAACGGCTTAGTGGTAGAATTTCCGACTGATTCCAATTAACTCGGGTTTCGATCATAGCTAGAGGCAAGCGGACGTCTAGCCACACTGATGAGCTGTGATACACCGAAACAGTCTGCCTGTGGATGACTATATGTATGTATGTATGTATGTATGCATACTACCAATCAAAATATTTGACACCCATCAAAAATTTATATTTCTCAGCCTAAAAGTGCTATTTTTAATGAAACAAGTTAAGCAACACAATGGCTTTATTTATTATTCTAATACAAGTCTTCTTCAGTAACTTTGACTTCATTATAACCAGATATCTTTTGAAAAATTGACTTCAAGGCATAAAACGTTTTCCAAAAGTTACATTATACCAACACTTGAACTCACATTAGACTATAGTGTGTTGAATTACTTCTTGCTAGATAGTACCTGTTTTAACTATACTACAAATGTACCTTGTGCAGTTGTGAAATCTTTTATTCTTATAAAAGTGCTCAATACCAAGTAGAGCAATATATTATTTATTATATTTTTATCATAAGAGATTATAATAAAAACATATATTGTACTTCTCCAGGAGATGGTAAGTAACTTACCATCTCCTGAAGAAGTACAAAGTATTGAAACATGAAAGCTTTTGTGCGGCGATTTCAAAATGCTTTTATTATAAGAGATTATAATAAAAATATAATAATTATATATATATATATATATATGTGTGTGTGTGTGTGTGTGTGTGTGTGTGTGTGTGTGTGTGTGTGTGTGTGTGTCTTTCATCAGAGGCAGGCAGATAATAAAGAAAAGGAAAACAATCTGTTGCAGGTTATTTAAAGTCAAAAAATATTTTTAGAGTGTAATTTATTTTTCGTTGAGATAATAATGATTTTTCCTGATACAAGTTTGACTGATTAACCCATAGCTGGGAAGAGAGCATGTGGATCCATTCCTTTTTATAATATCTTCCACAAATGCATGACTTTCACTCAGATCATGTGTGTGGAAAATAATTAAAAAAGACTGATGATAATAAATATTTTGATGATTTGATCTCTACCATGGAGATAATTTGGCTGACGCTACACTACCTTCCCATTAAACCTGTATTATTGCTTCCAGATCCTACATTTGAGAGGTAATGTTAAAAACTCGTAATATAAATAATTTGAATTCTTTGATCTGTATCATAATAATACTTGATGCTATACGATCTTCCAAAAAATGGATTCTTGCTAGCATATCCTAGATATAATAGATAGTACTAAAAACTTGTGATAGAATTTTGTTTTTGTTTTTTTTATCCGTATCATGAAGATACTTGGCGCTATACTATCTTCGATAAATGCATAACTCTTGCATTCAGTTCCTAAATATGGTAGGGTTAAAAGCTCTTATAATAACTATTTTGATTCTCTTATAATAACTATTTTGCTTCTTTGATCGTACACTTTGGCGCTACAATATCTTCCACAAAAACAATACAGTTGCTGGATGTGTGAGATATGTTAAAAATCCATGTTAAAGCTTTGATTCCATACATGTAGACAATGGCGCTATATTATCTTCTACAAATGCCTCGTTCTTGCATTCAGATTCTGAACGTGAGATTGATCTGGGGTTTTTTTTGGGGGGGGATCTGGGTGGTTTGCTACTATTCAAGTAACATGGCGGGTCCTAGCCGTGAGGGATAGACCTGGTCGAACCGAAGAATATAGCTTATCCGATGACCTCCCATAGAAGTAGCGAGAGAGGTGTGAGAGGCTTGCCATATACTGTCTGTGAGAGACGGGTAGAAAATAATTTGTCACACCCATTCCAAAATGCTTTTGGACTCTATCAAGACTGAGGAGTTAGGTCTGGGCAGCTCCCAGCACTTCATTAAAGGAAATGAATTTGTGAAATGTTTAATGACCTTCATATGGGAATCGACGTACCATTCAAAATTCCAAACGGTCTATATGTAAATAAATATAGTAACCATTTATAGATTTAAGATTAACTCGCTACTGCAAGTGATGCCAGTTGAATTCTTCATGTACCGGATATAAAAAAGTTCTATGGGTCATCAGGAGAGCAACTTCGGTTCTCGGACATTTGGCCAACGGACATTTAACTGAATGAACATTTAGCCGAAAATGTAGTGGCGTACTTATATGTATGACACGTTCTTTATTTTAATGTACTACATAACCCTCCCTAATCTCATTAACATATTCTGCAGTCGAAGTTTGTTGATTTTGTTCCATATGTAAATGAATTTGGAAGAACAGAAAACACCGAAAAAGCAACTTTAAATCGCTGTGTTGATTTTCTTCGGTACTAAAATAATTATACACATAATAGATTAAAACTTAATACACATTTAAAATCGATCCAAATTATTGGAAAACCTTTCATATAATACATATACTTTAGTATATATTAAAATTGAAACAGCTAAATATCTTCTTTGTGTTGTAGTAGTTAATGGTTCGTACTTCGTTATGTCATTTGCGGCTACGTGCCATTGGAAAATTGCTTGCTGTGCCACATGTGGCACGCCTGCCGTAGTTTGCCGGTCGTCTGATTTCGATGAATACACCATTGTCACTTGCCTAAGTTCACTAGCAGCACACATTTAAAATGGGGGGGAGTATTTCTCCCTCGCCCTGTATGTGTTTAATCCTTTTTAAACCTACATAAATACCATTATATAAAAGTGAACATTGAAGTCAACATTTAAAGGTGACAGGCTGTTTCATACTAGACGCAATCGTCAGGCCACGAGTGCTGTTTTTCTCTCGGTTATTTATATATACTGGTCAGTGGTGTATTGTGGGTAGTCTATTTTAGCGGTTATTTTGCTGGAAGTCGTTTATTTCTTTCTTTATTTATTTATTTGGGTTAAATTATTTTGCTTGCTTTTATTTATTTTTTATTTTTATTTTTTATCTTATATATTTATTTATTTATTTTTATTTTAATTGGTGTTTTATTAACGGAGTAAAAATTTGTTTATATCGCTTATTTAATAGATTTGTTTAGGTTTGGGAAGCTAATTAAAGCTATTTATTTAATTTTGCGGTTGATTGCTGTAGTTTATTTTAACTATTATTTTGGCAGGAACAGTTTTTAATTTGTTTATTACTCCATTTATCGTTATATAACAATTATAGCTATGTTTTTCATCCAATTTTTGGTTTGATTTTTATAGTCTAACTAATATTTTGGCCATAATGGTTTGTTAATTTGTTTATAATTTACTTTATTTATTTGGGTACATTGATTTTTTTTTTAAATTTTATTTCGTCTATTCTAACGGGTGTGAGTTGATAATTTGTTTGGGTTAATTTATTTTACTTATTTTGTTGCCATTTTGTTTGTTTATTTATTTTATTTTGTTTTGTTTTAATTTAATTGTATATATATATATATATATATATATATATATATATATATATATATATATATATATATATATGCCTTTAAATTTCTTGAGGAACCACAAAATATCGTTGCAGTTTCTATGACAAGCCAGTTTTTTTTAAGTGAGTAGATGTTAGCCTACTGCACAACGCCCAATCTGGAGAATCATGTTTCGAATTCAGAGTTTTTACTCTCCTTGCCATCCAAGGCTATAGAACCCGGTCTGTCCTGCTATTTACCCTATTTGTTGGGTGTGGGGAGAAGAAGAGGATTCATACCTTTCCCCAGGGTATTAATACGACTGGAATTCGAACTCGGCTCTCCAATTCCTCAATCCGAGCCGCTGTCCATTACCTTACCGTGCATCCCTAGACCATTATATAGGAATCTATGTGCTATAAAATCGATCTCAGTCACAGGAATTTTTTTGTATTTTGTCAGGAATAATACGCAAGGAAAAGGTGCAGTTAACAACGCGAAATATAAAATAAGCGAATCAGGTTCAAATTCCAGCTGGGGTCGTATGTTTTCGCTTTACTCTTCTTTGGGAAGCTACTAAACAACATATCCCAACAGGTCAGATTATGATCGTTGTCGCTGATACATTGTAATCTAGTATTACCCATCGCATGTTACTTATAAAAGCAATGAACGCTGCCGTGTAAACACGAATCCTCGAGAAATAGCATAAAGTCAGCACCTCGCCGATAAAAAGGATCAAGGGATAAACTCGTTTTGAATAGGCAAGTAAAAATCACGAATCCATAATCTTCCACTTTTTCTTGATGGAGATCAAAACAAGAAGAAAAAAAACGTATTTACATCCGGGTCTCTTCTCACCTCACTTCAAACGAGAAACCATGGCGCCATATTGTTTGTGTTCAATATTCATTGATTGTCAGTACGGTTCAGTGTATCCCCGGTAACGCGGCATATCGAAAACTGTCGGCAGGAAAGAGACCCAATCCTCAACAAGATCCGTCCATCCAATTCCTCTTACCCTTAGCACTGATCTAATCTGTCCCTCTAAACACCATTGTATGGTTTCTCTTGAAAACGAGAATGGTGCCTTTCCTCCTATCAAAGCGCTAGAATGATTGCGAGGTCAGAAAAATCAAGGTTGTTTGCCAACCAAACGCAGTGCTGAATGTTAAACTTAGGCACACCAATTGTAATTTGAAGATAAACAGCTGCACACTCAAATTATATATATATAAATATATATATATATATATATATGTGTGTGTGTGTGTGTGTGTGTGTGTGTGTGTGTATCAACCTGCGCATTATATATCTATTTATCTCTGTTTATATCTATCTATCCATCTATTTCAGTCTGTTCATTATCTATTTTTATATCTATGCCACTCTGTTCATATTTATCTCTATCTATATATATATATATATATATATATATATATATATATATATATATGTGTGTGTGTGTGTGTGTGTGTGTGTGTGTGTGTGTGTGTATCAGTGTGTATTTATCTCTGTTGATATCTATCTATCCATCTATCTCAGTCTGTTCATTATCTATTTTTATATCTCTGTTCATATTTATCTATATCTATCTATCTATCTATCTATCTATATATATATATATATATATATATATATATATATATATATATATATATATATATACATATATATATATATATATGTAAGCAAATATATGGATATAAATCCTACAGTATGAAAGAAAAATACAGAAAAAACAAAAATCTGAATATGCATTTATGTAGTATTAATGTTAAAATAAAGTCGACGTCGGACGTTTCGGTCTATTTAAGACCATCTTCATGGACATTTTCATTTAAACATAATTAACATTATAACTTATAAAAATTTAACACAAAAGACGATGGACATAAGAGCCCAAATAATTCAAACAGATAACTGAAATTATTATTTATTATGAATTATTATTATATATTATTTGTTTATAAAAATTTTTCAATCTTTTTTTTAATATTTTAGTTTTTTTGGAAATCATCTTCGAATACGTTTTAACAACATCGCCCACGTGACGACTACGTGATCATATTTAAACAGAACGCTGATCTGTATAAAATTTCAGTTATCTGTTTGAATTATTTGGGCTCTTATGATTCATTCCACGTCTTCTATATCCACCAATTTTAGCACATATAGATTGTAACTTAAATTGATCGTGAAAACATTACATAATTGATAGAACATTTAGAAACAGTCTTTGAATCATTCTTGGAAAAAAAAAAAAGACAGATTTCTTTAACCACTTCTCCGGTGTAGACGTGTATATACGTTTTTACCGAAAGTGTCTTTCTCAGACACAGACGAATAAACACGTCTAAAAATATAACGTTCAAAAATCACAACGACAGACGTGTTTATACGTCGATCTTGATTCTTGATGCTGAGAATAGAGAATGCCATAGAAATAGACAGTTGAAATCCCAGGAACACATACAGAAAAAGGGCTTGGAAAATTTAAGACTTAAACCATAAAAACCCAGATTCCCCGGCGTAAGCGTGTATACACGTTTTTACCGGAAGTATAAACACATCCAAAACATGACATTCAAAAATCACAACGAAAGATGTGATTATACGTCTATCTTGATTCTTTTTATGCCCTTCTGAGCAATGAGAACGTTTTTAAAGAAAATGGAAACAAAATGACACATGTGCTTATGATCAGAAAGAGACAGTTGAAATTCCTGGAACACGTTATACAGAAAGAGGGCTTGGAAAATTTAACACTTGAAAAAAAAAAAATCAACAAAAAACCCAGAGTCCCCGGCGTAGGCGTGTATATACGTTTTTGCCGAAAGTGTCTTTTTCAGACATGGACGAAAACATCCAAAACACAATATTCAAAAACCACAACGACAGACGTGTTTATACGTCGATCTTGATTTTTTTTATGTCCTTCTGAGCTTGAAACGAGTGCCAATATTTTAGTCTTCCTGAAACAGTCAAGAAAGTCTTCTTTCATCTGATAGATATTGCGGTATAGAAGGCTTACATCCTGCATAATAAATAAAAGAAAAATCGTCCGAAAATTAAACGTTTTTCCCAAAATGATTGGCAAGGAAACGGTTGAATATGGAATCGAAATTTTGACTCCACTTTGGGCCGCCATCGTTGAAAATAAAGATGATAAATTTTTAAAAAATAAATTTGATTTAACATTTTTTTTTCTATATCCTCTTTGGTAAAACGTCATTACTTTCCGAACACTCTAATAGTTTATTCTTTAATACTAATATTCTTTAATTCTGATATTCTTTAATTCTAATATCTTTATAATTAAATTCGACCAAATATTCTCGGAGTACAGAATTCAGTTTAGAGAAACTAAATTAACATATATGCGACTTAAATTAACTTTGGGTCGCTGGCATCAATCTCATTCAATTCTGTGAGTATGCCTCTCGTATTTGACAGTTTCAAACAAGAGAGACGTGGTTCTACAGAAGGATGCTGAGAATACCATAGACGTTAAACGAGAGCAATGAGGAGGTTTTAAAGAAAATGGGAACAAAATGACACATATGCTTATGATCAGAAAGAGACAGTTGAAATTCCTGGAACACGTTATACAGAAAGGGGGCTTGGAAAATTTAGCACTTGAAAAAATATCAACAAAAAACCCAGAGTCCCCGGCGTAGGCGTGTATATACGTTTTTACCGAAAGTGTCCTTTTCAGACATGGACCATCACATCTAAAACATTACGTTCAAAAATCACAACGACAGACGTGTTTATACGTCGATCTTGATTCTTTTTACGTCCCTCTGAGTTTGAAACGAGTGCCAATTTTTTAGTCTTCCTGAAGCAGTCAAGAAAGTCTTCTTCCGTTTGATGAATATTTGCTGTATGGAAGGCTTACATCCTGCATAATAAATTTAAAAAAATCGTCTGCAAATGAAACGTTTTTCTAAAAATAATAAACAAGGAAAAGGTTGAATATGGAATCGAAAATTTGACTCCTCGTCTGTCCGCGGTCGTTGAAAATGAAGATGATAATTTTTTTTTTTAATAGATTTTACTTAACATTTGTTTCTATATTCTCTTTGGTAAAACGTCATTACTTTTCGAACACTCTAATAGTTTATTCTTTAATACCAATAATCTTTAATTCTGATATTCTTTAATTCTAATATCTTTATAATTAAATTCAAATAAAACACTGCGTTTTCGTTGATCCTCTGAATGCAGAATTCAGTTTAGAGAAACTGAATTAACATATATGCGATTTAAATTAATTTTGGATCGCTGGCGTCAATTCCATTCAATTATGTGAGTATGCCTATCGTATTTGACGGTTTGAGGCAAGAGAGACTTGGTTCTACAGAAGGATGTTGAGAATACTATGGACGTTAAACGTGAGCAATGAGAAGGTTTTTAAAGAAAATGGGAGCAAAATGACGTATGATCACAAAGAGACAGTTGAAATTCCTGAAACACATTATACAGAAAGAGGACTTGGAAAATTTAACACTCACAAAATATACTGAAGGAAGCAGGGCCTTAGGGAGACAATGAATAACTTACCTAACAAATTTATATGAATAGATATGAACTGAAACAATGAGGTTTAGTAAAGAGTCTATGGATTTACTCTCCTTGTCTGCCAGGGGACTTCTCTTGATGACCGCTAGGTGGCATTGTATGAAGTAGTAAAATGCACAAACCTTCTCCCTCATCTTTCTTCAACAACAGGGTACGTATTGGCGAGACATCTCTCGCTTCCTCCCTGGAGAGGGCCTTTCAGTCCCCAGGTGAACTACGTGTCGCAACGCATGCTGCATAGTACACTAGCCTCTGTAAAAAAAATAAAGACATCACATGATAGCTATAATATCGCCACTAAAATCTTTAAAAAAAATAATCCTATTTAATAAACAAGACAACGCCGCTATAAACTGATGATTCCTGTAAGAAAGTGGTAACCTAATTTCAAAGAGACATATTACCCAATCAGTTTCTCGCTCACAGTAGAAAGTTTGTTTAAGAATGGATTATATATATATATATATATATATATATATATATATATATATATATATATATATATATATATATATTATTATAGAATTAATTATTATAACCAAGGTTCGTTGTCAAGTTTTTGAATTCTCCTATACTTGTATTTTGTTTGGCATTCCATCTTACGTAACAGCATTTCCCTAGCGAGGGGTGTTTGATTGATTTGAACTTTTTAAAACCCTTTATTCTACATTCAACACCATCACTTGATAAGACAACAGAAGTGGTGAAAGAAAATGGCTATTTTTGTAGTGATTTTATAACATTTATGTTTTAATTTTCGAATATATATATATATATATATATATATATATATATATATATATATATATATCACTCTTCTTTCTTTCTTCAACCACAAGATGCGTAGTGAAAAGACGTTTCTCATTTGCCTTCTGGGAGGCCTTTTCAGTCCCCATGTAAATCACGTGTCGTATCACACACTACACAATACACTTGTTATTATGTAACAGATACATAGATTTTATAATATTTGCATACAAAACTAAGTATAAAATAGCACAGAGAGTAGAGAAAACGTCCATTCTTCAACGCACTTCTAACGTTCTACTGTAGGTGAGAAAGTGACTGACAATATGTTTCTTTGAAGGCTTGTAATGACATTGGGCTACAGTTTGTTATGGGAATCATTAATCTATAGCGGCGTTATCTTGCTTGTTTAAGAGGATTCATTTCTTGCACTGGCGAGAGGGAGAAAGCGATTAATGCGATGGGTTTTAGTGAAGATATGGCTGTCGTATGATGCTTTTTTCCGGACAGGAAGTAGTGATTAGTGCAGTATGCGATGCGACACGTAATTCCGCTGGGAACTGGAAAGACCTTCTAGTTGGGAAATGACACTACGCATCATCTGGTTGAAGAAAGTAAGAAGGAGGAGAAAGTTACAAGTTTTGCTGAAATGGATTTTTCTCTCTTTCTTCTCTATGATATACTTAATTATATATATATATATATATATATATATATATATATATATATATATATATAAGCGATTATATATATATATATATATGTTTGAATTTTCCTATACTTGTATTTTGATTGGTCATTCTAGCTTTTGTAACAACGTTTTCCCCTTGCGAAGGATCGTTAATTAATTTGAAACTTTTAAAACCATTTATTTTACATTCAACATCATCACTTGATAAGACACCGGAGGTGTTGAAACAAAATGGCTATCTTTGTAGTGATTTTATAACATATTTATGTTATAATGTTTTTAAATAAATAATTATATATATATATATATATATATATATATATATATATATATATATATTATAAGATAATTAAGTAACGGAAATCTTGGTAAACCCTACGTAGATCTCTTATCTCTTTACTTCCCCCTTTTTTTCCTTTTCCTTTTTTCTTTTTTCTTCCTTTTCCCATATCATTTCCGTTAAGTTGACCGATTAAATAGGTTAATCTCTGATCCTTACCCCCCCCTCCTTCCTCAATATTAGGTATTGTAATACAAAGAAATATTAAGATAAAATTTAAACTCTCCCTTCCCTCTCTAATCTGGACCATGTCTCTCACACCATTACTCATCACCCTCTAATTCAACTCATAAAAGCTTAATACTGCCTGTCAAAAGTGTAAATTTTAAATTCATTTTTTCGTTTCGTCTTTGAAAATAAAGTCTGAGGATCCAGAGAAAAAGTAAAATTATCTGGTGAAATAAATTATTACAATGGAGCCTTAAAGTGGTCTGTTTTTTCTTTTAAATTAAAATAAATTATAAGATATATATATATAAATTATAAGATATATATATATATATATATATATATATATATATATATATATAAGAGATTAAAAGAAAAACATGTTAAAAATCTCTACACAATAAATTCCGTGTTTCGACACTAAGCTGTTCGTCTTCAGGAGATCGTTATTTTTGTTTTTATCTCGCATAATAAATAATATAAAGCACTATTATATATTGAGACCTTTTTTAAATCAAATGCCACGGACAGTGGAATTATATTCCATTTGTTGTTATGTTATACCTGCATATATATATATATATATATATATATATATATGGGAGGTGAAGCAAAGTTCACGCTCAATAGGGGTTAATGCATAAGTCGAAGAAGTCCTGTTGAGTGGCCACCGTGGCCAACAGAGCTTGCTTTTGTCTGTGGCACCATTTGAAATCAGTTGTTTATCAGAAACACCCTAGAGACATTGAGGAACTTAAAGAAAGATTTAAATATGAATGCAGTAAAATCACAGATGAAACTCTCCGACAACTTAATGAATAATACAGACACAGAATTGAAATGTGTTTTGAAAAAGGGGGGGGGATATTTTGACCAGTACATATAACAATTAAATAACTAGTACATAATATATTCATATGTAATTATACATTTTATTAATTGCCCCTATGATAAGCGATTTTTCCTTCACCTCTGTATATATAATCGATGTACGTGTTAACAGATTTTTTTCTAAAATTGTGAACATTTTATAATTTTGAAACTCATTGTCTTCATTTCAACTCAAGCGTTGCTTACAGCTACAATGGACATGAAGTTGGGGAGAACCCTGATTACATACGCCCTGAAAATACACAGCATAGAATATAAAATAAATATGATCGTGTGTAATCGAATTCGTCGTGGACGAATTTTTAACAAAATGTTGAACAATTCATTAACGGTTCTTGCAAAATTGGCTTCCAAAAGCAGCCATGACAGTTGAACCACGCAAACAAAAAATGATTACTGTTTGAAGCTTCATAAGGCCGAAAATCTTTCTAAATTATTGGACAGGTAAAGACCTTTGGTACTTACCTCACAGGCACCATTTCTAGCAAATGATCGTTTGGCCGGAACAAGCCGTGGTTGGAAAAGGTATGGGCGACTCGCGACTACTTGAATTTACGTCGTAATGGAGGAAGTGGATATGGCGGTGCTGGGTGAAAGTTGAATCAATAAAAACAATTCTCGCTCTTTCGCTCATTTCCGCCCGAGTCTGGTAATTTCCCGCCAGAAGCAAACACAGCAATTCCAAGGCGATAGATGTAAGGTTTTGTCATCTTTCTCCTCTTTCTCTCTCTCTTTCTCTTTCTCTCTCTCTCTCTCTCTCTCTCTCTCTCTCTCTCTCTCTCTACTCATCTATTTTATTTTTTCTTTATTTCTTTATCCCTCCCGCTCTTTTATGTGTTTTCCTCTCTAAAAAACCACGATTATATCTCAATCTGTCCATACTAACCGATATTTTTATTATGTCTGGTGATATCTATCCGCCAATGTTTCTATCTGTCTATCTTTATTTCAGTCAGTTCATATCTATCTATCTATCTATCTAACACAGTCTGTTCATCTGCGTCTGTTTATTTATCGAATTATATATCTATCACCGAATTTTCCTGTCTGCCTATCTATCTATCTATCTATCTACAATAATCTTTTCATGTCTATCAATCTATGTATTTATGTCCGTTTCTATCTACCTTTTCTATCTGTTCGTATCTTGCTATCTTAATCAGTTCCTATCTACCTGTATGAGTATATATGACAGTCTCTCCAGATCTATCTATCTATCTATCTATCTATCTATCTATCTATCTATCTATCTATCTAACACAGTCTGTTCATGTGTGACTGTCTATTTATCTATGTATGTATTTATCACAGACTTTTCTTGTCTGCCTATCTATCTTTCTATCTGCCATAGTCTTTTTCATATATATATATATATATATATATATATATATATATATATATAGATAGATAGATAGATATAGATAGATAGATAGATAACTAGACTCGTTTCGAAAAACCCTCGAATTTTTGATTTGCTAATCAAATCAATCTCGAGGGAAAAAAAGGTTTTAAAAAAAGAAGGAGCTACAAACATGAAAGTCAGTCGAAAAAAAACTGTACAGATGCAGGTTTGAAGCCCAAAGAAAAAACCCCGATACGAGTAAACAACTAACTAACAAAAGAGCTCAATACAACCGTAGAGCAGACCTAGATACACCTAGTGAGCCAGACAAACCTACCTAGGTTTCACCTAAACGGATCGTCAGGGAAAGTTTGGCTAAATTCTCAATGTATGTAGACATAAAAAATATATATATATATATATATATAGCCACCCACATACAAGCCTGTTTTGCTATATCACAGCTCATAAGTGTGGTTAGACATTCGATTGTTTTAAGCCGGGATGGAAACCCGAGCGATTTGTATCAGTCAGAGATCCTACTCCTAAGCTATGTATGTATGCATATATATGTATGGGTAAACAAATACGAGTATACGCATATATATGTAATCATATATGTGTGTGTGTGTGTGTGTGTGTGTGTGCGTGTGCGTGCGTGCGAGTATATGTATATTCACATTAAGGATTGCTTACATGCTTACTCTATGTGTGTTTGCTTATATCAACAAATTCTTCGTTCTCAATCTTTCGCCGCGCTCTCTTTTTTACAGATATACATACATACATTCATGTATATATATATATATATATATATATATATATATGGTGGGGGAGTGTGTGTGTGTATGTGTGTGTGTACGCGCAAAAGGGAGAAAGAAAGATAGGACCCCTCACTCTTTTCCCATTCTCTTTTTCTTCTTCCGATGTATTTATCTTGCTCTCTTTTCATCTGTTGGTTTCCCTGTGTGTTCCCATCTCATTTCGCAATGTCTGTCTGTTCATTTCTGTCCATAATTCCCTGACTCGGAATGAAAGCCGATGAAGATCTGAACGGAAGTCGAAAATAAAAATAAAATAAAAAATAAAATTAAAAGAAATAAAAATAAAATAAAATAAAAATAGAAAAAAAAAATAGAAAAACAAAACCATAGGTAAAAGGTGAGCAGAAATTAAGATTCGTCATTGATCCTCAAATAAATAAAAAAATCCGGAACCAATACAAGAGAAAAACTTTTATTAACTAAAGCCGGTCACTAGATTTATCGCTTACGGCGAAACCACACAGAGAACACCGGTTTTCGTTATATATACAAAGTTAAGCAGTGTCAGGCCGGTCAGTACTTAGATGAGGAACCATTTAAGAACACCGTGTACTGTAAGCAGTCTTCTTCAATTCCAAAATTCGTTTCGGCTCTAAATAATCCACAAAACGTTGATAAGCCGTAAAACAAACAAATCTATTTATTGATCAAACAATATGGACGACTTACTCTAAGATAATGGCTACATTTTCTAACAGAATAATACTACTGTATAGCGGTTTTAATCCTTACTTTTCTTTCTTTATGTTGAGGGCTTCTCCCCTTTTTACACAAATGGACTCACCCAGTATATACATATACTACAGCTACGTGAAGACCCGACAGAGCAAGACCGAGGAATCTAGCTGTCGTGATACAGTCTTTGACTGTAAGCGACGTCTGTCGAACTCTCTGCATTAGCAGAGGGGAACCCGGATGAAGCTCTCCCGAAGGGCAAGGTTTCGTTCGGGGAGGTAGACAGGGCCTGAATCCGTCAATGCGGTTCTAAAAAGGCTATATTTTTGGCCGAGCCTACGGGCTCGGGGATACCCACACTAAACCGGCCGTGTGCCATATTCAATCCTTGTGGGTGGGTTGATAAATAGCGAGCAAGACCGAGGAGTCGAGTCCAGAGTGACAGAGTAAAAGGCTGTAAGTAACCGGAAGAGGGAGAGTGAGGTAACAGCGTTGTAGGAGTCACAGTGAGCGAGCACGTAGACTCAATAAGAAGTCATACAGCGATACTTCAATACCAAAGACTGTATATATATTTTGCTACTAACCCGTATTCCTGGAACTACTAACCTGCTTTACCAGTTTGTATTATTACGTTAATACATTTATTTTCCTATATTCATTCTTGGCGTTTGTTATTTATTGGCACCAGATTTCAACGCGGAATCCACAACACTTTATTTTTAACAGAATTTCAACGTCATTAGCGTTATTTAATGACATTGCTTATCAACCCTTTACAGGTTATTTAAAGCCAGAAAATACTTTTAGATTACTGCTATCTTAGTAGCAAATCCGACAGACCTGACAAAGTAAATCTGTCAACTGCTCTTTAGAAGGACCTCCAATCAGGGTCAAGAAATCGTTTGTAAAATTTCCCCCCCCCCACACCAAAAAAAGTTTCTTTCATTTAATCACCACAGATAACCTTTACATGGCTGATGCTAAGCTCCGGGAGAGCAACACTCTACGATTTATTGGCCTCGCGTTTTTCACAGACTTTAGGTGGAGCGTCTATATCGAATCAATTGCTACATCTACTGCTAGGAAATTTGGTTCACTGTGTCGTGCCAGAGCGCTTTTTTTCTCGTCAGAATCCATCTTGTACATTTATAAATCTACCATTCGTCCATACATTGAATATTGCTACTGTAAGACAGAATGCGTAATCAGCAGTAAGAGGAAGAGCCCGAAATGCGATTTGCAGGTCGAGAACACTAGAATCAATAAGACGCGGAAGTTTAAATATCTATGAAGCGTCTTGACAGAGGAGGTAAGTGCGACATTGTGATCCGTAGAGGTATTGGGATAGCCAAGGACACATTCCAAAAGCTTGTCAGAGTATTGCTAGACAGGAGGATTTCTTTGGTAACAAATAAAAGAATACTGAGTTGTTACGTGACATCTGTCCTTCTTTACGGCAGCGAATGTTGGACGGTCTCCTCAAAGATGAAAAAGAGACGCGAAGCGACATAGATGTGGTTCTACAGAAGGATGTTAAGGATATCGTGTATCGAGCGTATGAGCAACGATGAGGTCTTAGAGAGAATGCAAACAAGGAGGAGGCTTATACTTAATATCAGAAAGGGGCAGCTGAAGTTTCTGGGACACATAATGAGGAAGGAGGGCCTGGAGAATCTGACACTCACAGGTCAAATAGAGCGAAAGAGAGGCAAGGGAAAGTAGCACGTGACATACCTGACAAGCTTGAGCAGGTGGATGACAGAACGAGGTCTGGGGGAGGAAGCAGAACGAAAGAAATTGCTGAGAACTGTATATAGAGGGAGGTGGAGAGCTGTGATCGCCTACGTCCTTAAAGGATATGGCACATAAAAAGAAAGAAGATCTGGTCTGCTGCTTCTACAACTCGTGATCCTTGAGAAAATTCTAGAGAGGGGTCTGTAATGTAATCGATCCTGAACAGGCATCTCGACCTCTGAACCGACTGTTCGGTTGTACTCTCTTCCTACGGACGGGAGGAACCCAAAGGAGGCTACGCCGAATTGCGGAGTCTCCTTCGGGGAGGTAAAACCGGCCCTGAACCCGTTTATACGGGTTCAATGGGCTATTTTTTGGCCGAGCCCACGGGCTCGGAATGCCCACCTTAAAAACGCCTTGTGCCACATGACACCCTCGTGGGGGGGGACTGAATATCGTCAGTGAGAAAGTGTCCGAGTTTTCTACAAATATTTTTATGACAACTGTTCTGATGAGCCTTTTTTTTCCTGGTGCTCCGTCTACATGAATTCATGCGTGCTACTAGATTGGCAACTAGGTCTCACTGTTTTAATGTTGAACTAGCTACATGCAACCACCACTTTCTACTCTAACAGTTTCTTTTCTCGCACTTCGCACCTGTGGAACTCTCTCACGATTTTTTTGCTTTCCTGTTAACTACAATCTATCTTATATATCTATAAGTCCACCATTCATCCTTACTTTAAATATTTCTGCCACACATAGACTGGCGCTCCTGTTATATATTTAGATATTCTTGATAAAATCCAAAGCAATGTTATTGGTCCTGACCTGGCATGTCGGCTTCAGTCGCTTTCCCATCACCATGACGTAATGAACTATGCAAGGTTGGGACATTCAACTACCTGAGGTATTTGATATATACGTATACCTGTTTCTCACTTGAGTAGCCTAGGCTTGAACCCTTGATGGAAGAATATTTCATTGATTGATTGATTTCTTTTTTACGGTTTATCAAACATTTGCATGTTATTTAAAGCCAGAAGTTAATTTTAGATTTGAAAAAAAAAATAATGGTTATTGATACAAGTCCTACTAATTAACCCATAGTTGGGGGAGAAGTGTTGGGTTCATAACTTCCCCAAGGGTATTTTCGCGTAAGTGAATATAACGAACCCGACTGGAATTGGAACTCGACTCTTCCGTGCCAAATCTGAACCGCTATCCATTACACCACCTGCACATCCAAGCTTACAGCAGCTGGTATTCGCAAACTGTCACCAATCTAGATACTGACCAGGTTCGAAGTTGCTTAACTTTGGGGATAGTACGATATTCGGTGTTTCAACGTGTTATGGTGGCAATCCCAGGTTCTAGAATAAAGCTATCGCTAAATTGTGCACTACAAATGAGATTGGTGTATTTTGACATGACTGGGTGAAATCAAACGTGTGGCTTTCATAATTCTAGGGTAGTGAGTTCGATCCTTACTAGATACGTAACAGTTGTGGTTTTCTGCAAGACAGGGGTAAATTTCTGAAATACCTATATGCCACACTTCACCATCAAAATAGCTGCAAGGAGGCTCGCATCGCAGATGATTTGGAGTTCGATCCACATCCGATGCCCCCTACATATATATATATATATATATATATATATATATATATATATATATATATATATATATAAAAGGTATCATTCCATGCAAGGGGAGTAAAGCCACTAAGACTCAAGTGGGTGAGAGTGTGTGGAAGAATTAGGAACAGAAACATTAATAATGAGCGGGAAGAGGAAAGAGTAATGAGGAGGACAGTAGATAGGAATTGAAATTGCATTTAAATATTTGAAACTTAAAGTTGACTGAAAAGCATGGAGACGGAAGGGAGTTCCACAAGAAAAGCAGTAAAGCCACTAAAACACAAGGGGGTTACAGGGTGTGGAAGAATTAGGAACAGAAACATTAATAATGAGCGGGAAGAGGAAAGAGTAATCAGGAGGACAGTAGATAGCGATTGAAATTACATTTAAATATTTGAAGCTTAAAGTTGACTGGAAAGCATGGAGACGGAAGGGAGTCCTACAAGAAAAGCAGTAAAGCCACTAAAACACAAGGGGGTTGCAGGGTGTGGAAGAATTAGGAACAGAAACATTAATAATGAGCGGGAAGAGAAAAGAGTAATCAGGAGCACAGTAGATAGCGATTGACATTGCATTTAAATATTTGAAACTTAAAGTTGGCTGGAAAGCATGGAGTCGGAAGGGAGTTCCACAAGAAAAGCAGTAAAGCCACTAAAACACAAGGGGGTTACAGGGTGTGGAAGAATTAGGAACTGAAACATTAATAATGAGCGGGAAGAGGAAAGAGTAATCAGGAGAACAGTAGATAGCGATTGACATTTCATCGATATTTTTGAAGATTAAAGATTAAATAGATTGTGATTATCTGTTGTGGTGTTATTCGAATAAATAGAAAAGAGAAAACGTGGAAGGAGAGAAAGAAAGGGTGAGAGAACAAAGAATGAGTTTCGAAGATAAATGGAGAAGGGAAAGAGAGAAAGAGTGAGATAACAAAGACTGGTAGAAGGAGTGAGTAAAAGTATATGTAGGCTTGAGAGAGAGAATAAAAAATATCTCGACGTTTAAGAGACAGAGAAAGAGACTAAATTGTAATAATTAATTCTAAGTCTCTGGAACTGGTAATGCTTCTCGCAGACGAGCGAAAACTATAGCCAAAAGCTTAACCCAACGTTTCTTGAAACACGTAACCTTTCGCATATTAAAAGAACAGGCGACCTTCTCGAAAGACATCTGTTTAGGTATTAAATCCTTCTAAAGAAATAAGATTAATTTTTTATCAGACAATATTATCATTTCAAACCTTACTTTTAGTGGATACCCGTATTTGAAATAGACGACTTATTTTTTGTTTTATCTTAAACAGTGTGTATTACGTCTACCGGCTTGCATACTCGAGAAGTCTTAATAAAGTAGATATGAACAAAAAGAAACGAATGAAGGAGTGTGTATTCCTTAAGAGGGAATATAGAACATTGCCTGGCTGTAACGCTCTCTGTGGCCGAGCGAGCTAAAGCGCGCCGAATAAAACGCCGATGTCTCCTAGAAAGGGAGACACAGGTTTGTAGCATACCAGAGAACACATTTTCTTTACTAAGATTTCTCGGGCATGCAGGCCGATCGACGTATACACAATGTTTAAAATGAAAATGGGACGTTTATTTCAAACACGAGTATCCATTAGAAATAACGTGTGAACTAATAAAAAATATTAAATCCTTATACATTAACGAACCATTTTTTGGTGGAGTGTTAATGCTTAGATCTTCTAAAGTAATATCGAGTAAAATAAAAAAAATAACATCTCTTAGTTGTACATTATCATTTTTTTAAATATCTTTCTATATTTCTGGGATAAAGTGTTGTAACTATTTACACTATTTACGTTTTTCGTCACCTTTATTGCCATATTCACAACATTTCGGCTGTTTCTGTATATATTTCTCAGATGAGGTATTATGTACACTATTTAAATTATTCGGACTATTGTCCTCATCTTTGTTGCCATATTTATTACAACGTTTCGGCCTTTCAGTATCAGTCTATATTTCTGAGATGAGGTATTATGTACACTATTTACATTATTCGGACTATTGTCCTCATCTTTGTCGCCATATTTATAACAACGTTTCGGCCCTTCAGTATCTGTCTATATTTCTCAGATGAGGTATTATGTACACTATTTAAATTATTCGGACTATTGTCCTCATCTTTGTTGCCATATTTATTACAACGTTTCGGCCTTTCAGTATCTGTCTATATTTCTGAGATGAGGTATTATGTACACTATTTACATTATTCGGACTATTGTCCTCATCTTTGTCGCCATATTTATAACAACGTTTCGGCCCTTCAGTATCTGTCTATATTTCTCAGATGAGGTATTATGTACACTATTTAAATTATTCGGACTATTGTCCTCATCTTTGTTGCCATATTTATTACACCGTTTCGGCCTTTCAGTATCTGTCTATATTTCTGAGATGAGGTATTATGTACACTATTTACATTATTCGGACTATTGTCCTCACCTTTGTCGCCATGAGTACTATATCACGTGCAGCTGCTGAAAGGAATATAAAGGAGAGACAGGCCGCCCCCCTCAAGGTAAGGCTTCAAGAACACCAGAAAGCTGTAACACGAGGGGAAGTGGAAAATCAGGTGTAGCTGACCACATATGGAGTTAAAAGCGAGATCACCGCCCTGAGTGGGATCAGATTGAGATCATAGACAAAGAACACCATTGGAAAATTCGTAAACTCAAGGAATCAGCACATATGCTAGGCCACAAAAATCTCCTGAGCCGACCAAGCATAGAAATGAATACAATATGGGAACCAGTAATAAGGAGTGCCAGAGAATATTTTAGAATAGTGAAAGATCCTTCCAAAAGTTAAGGAAAAAAATTACGATACAGGAAAAATTCTTTAGAAACAAAGAAAAGCGTGCTGAACTGCTATATAATATTTTCTTTCGGATTTTTCTGGTGTGGGCTAGTAGCATAGAAAGGGCTGAATGCCGAAAAATATTTAACCTTTAGCACTCTGTCAGTAGGTGTCTTTATTTGTTAAACAAAACGTTTGTACTGCCACTGCGTGCAACTCTGATCAATAGTGTAGTTGAATTTTGCGCTAGTGTTGTCATATCCTACTATGGCAACAGGAAAATGACTAACTGAAAATCAAAAATGATGCTGCTGCTGTTGTCTGGTCACTTATACCCAACGGATGAGGATGAAATACTTACAAATATTGCAGACTGCTAAAGGTTAATAAAAATAAGAGGACACACATTGCATTTGTCGATATTTTATTGCAGGGTGCTAAAGTTTAAACTATGCGTTTGAATCGTGGGTTTTTAACTTCACTCGCAAGCCGTTAAGTGACTGGAAACTAATTTGCTAGGGTTGAGTGCCCAACGTAACCTTTAGAGAATTTCCAACTGAACAATTTTTGCTGTGTCCCCTCAGGACATGTCTGTCCACAATTTCCTGTCTTTTGTAGCTCTTAATAAATGTTTATTTTTTTTTATTTCTCCTGAATCATGTTCCGCCATCCATTTACTCAAACTCATGTTACGCGTTGTTTTCATCTGACCCTCTTACATTCAGTTTGTCCTCTGCTTATCAGATTTTCCAAACCACCTTTCCTCATTATGTGCTCTAGAAATCTCAATTGTCTCTTCCTGATGTTAACTATAAGTTTCTTTTTTCTGTTTTTTTTTTTTTTTTTTTTAGAAAATATTTGTAAAAATATTTTTTACCCTCACCCCACACATTTAATTTTGTGAAATTCTTTTTGTATCGCTTAAAATGTTTATATAAGGACAAGTCATCGGATAATTTAAATCTGCTATTGTTTTTGGTCAAACAGACCCCCCCCCACTTAGAGAAAATCTGTTTTGAATCGTAAAAAAAAAAAAAATGAAATAAAACTAATGCAGTATTTAATTTAGAAAAACTTGAAATTACTTTTATGAATAAAATATATCAAGGACGTTATGGTCTTATAAAAATGCTTTCGATGACTCATGAATGTTTACAAAAATGTAAAAAAAAAACAAAAAACATTAGAATAATTTATAAAGTTTTAAAACTTGTAAAATTCAGTATTAATTTGTAACGACCAAGTGATATTGTTATTTAATAAAAACTGTATTTAATCATCATAAATGGTAAAGCTTATTAAAATTCAGTGATCCCAGTTTTGAAATTTTTGTAAATTCGGACGTCTATACACTACATTATCAGAATACAAGAGTGAATTTAAAAATTATTGGGAATTTTCCAATGTTTCCCCAACACATTTCATAAGACAAAAGTACATAAAATTAATTAAAATATGAGGATGTTTAAAAAATATTAAATGTGTAAGATTAATATGCATTCATTCTACCTCTGTTTTACTCGCTTTCGTAAGTGTCTTTCTCACTTTTCCGTCTCTCTATTTCCGTCTATGTGCGTGTGTCTCTTTCCGTTTGTGTGCGTGTGTCTCTTTGCGTCTCTGCGTGCACGTGTGTCTCTTTCCGTCTCTGTATACGAATTTTCAGAGGTATTGTCTCTGTGACTTCATTGGTACGAAACCTCTGATTGACCCTTTTAAGTTTAAAGTCACCTACATAGAAAGTGCTAAAGGTTAAAAGTTTTAACCTTTAGCACTCTGTATGTAGGTGACTTCATTTGTCAAACAAAATGTTTGTATTGCCACTGCGTACAAACACTGATCAATAGTGTGGTTGAATTTTGCATTAGTGTTGTCATATCCTACTATGGCAACAGGAAAATGACTAACTGAAAATCAAAAATGATGCTACTGCTGTTGTTTGGTCAATTATAACCAACGGATGAGGATGAAATACTTACAAATATTGCAGACTGCTAAAGGTTAATGAAAATAAGAGGACACAAATTGCATTTGTCGATATTTCTGAAATAAGGTATTGTAACTATTTACATTTTTAGGAGAGTCGTCCTTATATTTCTTTTAATTATTTTTCCATTTAACATGATAACCTACAATGTAATGAAAATTAATTTTGGTATTTTTGAATAACTACAAGAAAAATTTTCTTTATTCCTAAATTATATCCAAATAGTAAAGTATAGATTATGGAAAAATAAGGGAACCCGTTGCTATTAAGACCTGTTGTTGAGCGAACCGTTTTTCTTAAAATCTTTGAATCCCGCCACTGCATGTAAACCAGAACTACTTGCTGCCTGGCCAAATCATCAACGATTCATCCGTTTCCCCCCGCCATGCTTTTCTGGCAAGGAAGGTGACTTTGTACACAGCAGGATTACAAACAAGGCCTGTCAAAGGGCAGATTAACCTTCTTATAAGGTTAACGGCCATCTAACCCAGCGGAGTAGACCGGACACCATGGCTGTGCATGCAGATAGTGATGGAGACGATACGGTATACCTGAGTGGAGGTTTTTCTAGACTGAAATCAACGGCTATGCTGCTGGTGATTTCCTCCGATAGAATTAACGAGCACATGTCCATGACCAAAGCGAACCCTCAAGTTGGAGGACAACGGGTGTTTTTTTTTTATATATGGAGAAGGATTGGCTGCGCCTGGTCTAAGAGAGGTTTCGCATTAATGAATAGTCTCTAGATTTCAACCCAGATATTTGAAGGGAAATTGTTGATAATGATTATATATATATATATATATATATATATATATATATATATATATATACACCCAAGTATATTATTGGTGTATATGGAATGAATTCCAATAACCAACAATTACTATTCTTAAAAGTTCTCAATACAAAGTAGAGCAGATATAACTATTTATGTAAAAAATTTATAACATAAACATGTTATAAAATCACTACAAAAATAGCCATTTTGTTTCAACACTCCCGGTGTCTTATAAATTGAATAACATATGTATTTCTCCTTTTCTCCTCGGTAATTTTATAATTTTAAACATAATAGTGATCAATTTTGGATTTTAAAATTGGCAGTTTTTAATTTTAATATCAAATTTTATCATATAATTTAATAATTATTGGTTAGAATAAATTCTTTTTTAATATTACCCGTATTTTAAAGATCTGAATAGCTTCGTTATCAAGCTTTTTGAATTTTCCTTTACTTGTATTTTGATTGGTTATTCTAGCTTTTGTAACAACGTTTTCCCCTTGCGAAGGATCGTTAATTAATTTGAAACTTTTAAAACCATTTATTTTGTATTCACCATCATCACTTGATAAGACACCAGGAGAGTTGATACAAAATGGCTATTTTGTAGTGATTTTATAACATGTTTATGTTATAAATTTTTAAATAAATAATTATATATATATATATATATATATATATATATATATATATATATATATTATTAATAATAATAATAATCGGTTGGAAAAAAACTGGGATAGCACAACTTGTAGATACCCGAGAAAATAATTGAAAAAATAGAGAAAGAATCAAAAACATCAGAACAGGAAGAAACAAATCCTCCGGTACCTAAAGTCTTTAGTCCAAAGAAAAAAAAAACCCAAGCGAGTAGTAAAACTAAGACGTAGAGTGCTCAATGCGCTAAGTAGAGCGTTGAACAAGTTTAAAAATGCGGGAAAACTGAATCAGGACGCCACAACCGGATCAAAGATTATCATTTCAACTCAGAGTTATATAGAGATCAATTAGAAAAGATCCAATTCAATCCATAAGACGTTTGGCATGTGAGAGAGGATTTCCAGCTATGGTAGTTTTTTTTGCTTCTTTTTTTTTTTTTTTTGTCTTCTGTCACGTGATTTTGAGCTCATTTGGTTTTATCAATAAATACTCTTTCGTCATTTGCTTTTTTATCCAGCTTACCCTGAAGATCCGTTTAGATGAAACATAGATAGGTTACTCTGGCTCTTTAGGATTTATATATATATATATATATATATATATATATATATATATATATACCGGGTCTAACAACAAAACTGTCCAATTGTTAGATTAAGTTTTGGAGCGTTATATCTTAGAAATGATTAAAGATATCTTACAGGAATTCTCCGGGATTTTTTTTATAACATTACTGGACTCTACTTTGAGCAGTAAGAAAGTGTAATTCCTCTCCAAGCTTAACAGAAGAATCGTAATGAAATCGATCATAAACGAAAATGACATGTTCATTATTAATTAATCATTAAAGATCAGAAACTCATGAAGGATTGAAATAAAGTTCATATATATATATATATATATATATATATATAAGATGATATATATATATATATATTTATTCCAGGATCATATTTCATTTTAAAGTCTTTTTATTCAAGATGATGTTCTCCCCCTCTAAACGTCTTATGGATTTTGGATCTTTTCTAATTGATTTAACAAGATGCCTGATGATCCTTTCCTGTTGTGACCTCCCTGATCCATTTTCTTCTCTATTGTTCCCTCATTTTAAACTTATTTTCACTGATGGTTCTTGAGTTGACTTTGGACTATCATGAATGTTCATGAAAAAATCTGAACCTTTTTCCTCTCACCGTTGCCAAATTTGAAAATGGGTTTTAAGTGAAAACCTGGAAAACTTATTTAGATTTGATGTTCAGGTTTTTGTGGGATGGATAATTATGCTTTTTTGGACAATTTTGCTGTGATATTTTTGATCTCTTTAGGCTGGAGAACGTGTTGAAATGATGATCCTGACATCCATTCCATGGCATGTGGAACTGAACCTCCCAACGAGCGAAATGATCCAGTTTTCCAACCACCTGAAGACGGCCGGAGCGTATTGTTAAATATAGCCAGTGATGAGGACATTTTTGAATAAAGTATATAGTGTAAAATACGTATTCACCGTTCAAAAAACATTTGATGGTTCTTGATTTGACTTTTAAAGCTCAATATTGGAATTTTCCACGGTAGTTCCAATATCAACCGTTTGAATTTCAGCGCCATTTCAGAAAATTTGAACGGTTAAAAATTTTTTCAAATATCCACCATTGCTGCCGGCCTTCTTCAGATTCATTTGAAAATTCAGGTCGATTGTTTGACTTTACAATCAAAAAACCGTGGAAAACAGAAACTTAATTAATTTAGTTCCCCCCAAAGTTTTTTTTTCCATATTTCATCAATTTTGACGGGATGGATAATTATGCTGTTCAAAAAACAAATCTAGTGTCGCGCTGACAAAACTAACCTGTTTATCTTGAAAAGGAACAATTTTGCTGTGATAAATTTTGTTATTTAACGCCTGAAATCAAAACTACCTCTATTAAGGCAGAGAACCATCAGAACCATTAGAATGTCTGACGGAGAGTTTCTGTGAACTGCTAACAGGAGATAACCTGATAACTGACATCCATTAGACATGGCATGTGGAACTAGAAATTTTTTCGCCGGAGTCGATCCTTCAAATCCCAACGAGCGAAATGAAGGGTTCAGATCGATATTCCAAGCACCAACTAGGCTAGCATCTCGCTCTCACTCTTTCACGTGCCGTCGAAACTGTCGAATGTATGCCGGTTCCCAGACTTCTACTTTAAGCGCTCAATAGGCTGGCATCTCGCTGTCTCGCACCTCTCGCCTGTGGAACTCCCTCCTTTTCCTGTTTCCTGGTATAGCTATAATCTCCAATTATTCAAATGTAATGTCAATCGACGTCTCCAGATGCCTTGATCTATCCCCTATCCTTCTCTTCATCCTTTCCTCTATCACTCCTATTTGGACTCACTCAAATTCTCTGTAACCCCTTGCGTGCTAGTGGCTTCCCGCTTTGCTTGGGGTGAAACGTTTAAAATATATATATATATATATATCATTAAAATGGATTTATAAATAAAATACAAAACTAGGAATGGTTGTTTGTGGTTTAGCCTGGTGACAAGTAAATTCGGAGACAAGTAAATTAGAGTTAAGTCGCTTCTCCTGGAACAAATTACCGAATTTTTCTGTTATCCCCTAATATAATAATGACTTAACAAGTAAATCGACGCCATACTGTTTACAGAAAACGAGAGAGAAAAACAAATTCATTATTTATAATAGCAAATTTATTTAGTTTGCTAACAATATTTTTCGACATCTTGTGTCTTCTTATCAGTCTGTGCATTTGCGTGTGTGTCGAGTCGACAGTATGGCGATGTTTTGGCGCATGCGTGTTCGTTAGGCTGCGTTTGGGTGCATATCTACCTTTGTATAGTTGTTGAGCAGTTCGGGGATCAAGACATGACAAAGTAAGGTACCTGGAGTGCGCAGGCTCAACGCTGACGATGGCTAAATCTGAGGTGGAGTCAAGGTCGACAGGATTACGCCATAAAGCTCACCGAGGAACGCTGTCAGATTGGCGCACCTTACACAATTAGGATTTTTTTCTTCTTCTCTTTTTATCAAATGGAATGTCTCCCTTTATCAGACTCTTCTTCTTTTTCTCTTCCTTCGACCACGTTTACGAAGCTCTTCTTTCTTTCTTTCTTTCTTTCTTTTTTTATTTATCCCCTCCTCAAATCGACTTTGTTAATCTCCCATGTATTTTTAACATCCCCGCCATTCAGTCCTTTTCTTTTTTTCTTTTTCTTTTATTTTATCTTCTTAATTCGAGATGTATTTTTGTTGGAGTGCCCTGTCAGAAATATCAGTAGTCGATTTCTCGCGACGGTTCAAAGTCACTATTTAAGTTGAAACAAGGGTTACACTTTTAACGTCAAATATTGTGTGGCGGTGTGGACCCTTGCAAGACTTGCCTCGCGCTTTGACAGAGTTAATAAGACATTCACTTACACAATAAACACACACACACACTCTCTCTCTCTCTCTCTCTCTCTCTCTCTCTCTCTCTCTCTTTCACTCACGCATGCACATTCGGCCTCTCTATATATATATGCATATATAAATATATATATATATATATATATATATATATATATATATATATATATATATATATATTTATGTTTTGCTGTTAGACCCGGTATATATATATGACATTCGTTAGAAGCAGTTAACTAAGATGCCAAACGAACATCCGTGGTTATATCGCATCAGTAAAATACAAACAAACGTTCAGGTAGAAAAATAAAACCATTTTGTTCTGTTTTATTCTTTGTAAAGAACGTGCGTTCCGGAAATATAAGTGATATTTTGTCAGAATGATTTTGTAAGAAAATAGGTTTGTATATATATATATATATATATATATATATATAAATATATATATATATATATATATATATATATATATATATATATATATATATATATATATATATATATATATGTATATAAATGAAAGAACAGTAAAATATATAATCCGGTGTTCTTATAGATATTTTTATTTTTACAAAATAGTGCTCAATGTAAATTTACAGAGCATTAATATTATAAATTAATTGATTTACAGAGCATTAATATTATAAATTAATTGATTTAAAATATGTTTTTTTTCGCTACACAGTTCTAACCATGTTTCAAAAATGGAAGCTAAAAGCCCCGGATTTAATTTTGTAAATAAATTAAAGATATTAGTTCCATTTCATCCTCAAGCGATTTTTTTATATATATATAATGATATCACCCCATGCACATTTGTCAAGCAATAATGACACAAGGAGTTAGTGAGTGTGAAAGAATAAGAAAAAAAAAAAAAGAGGAACGTTATGAAGGAGCGAGAACAACAGAAAAATAATCAAAAGACATTAGATAACGATTGACATTGCATTTAAAATTTTGAAAATCAAAGTTAGCTGGAAAGCATGGAGCCGGAACAGAGTGAGAAGTGCGAGAAAAGAAACTTCGTAGAACATACGTATAGATATAGAGATTGTGAATTGATTAAACCGTGTGTGTGTGTGTGTGTGTGTGTGTGTGTGTGTGTGTGTGTGTGTGTGTGTGTGCGTGTGTGTGTGTGTGTGTGTGTGAAGTCCTTTGATAGATGTTGCGTTGAAATGACAAACAAGAAATATTTTGTTTTTTAATTTTGTTTTTCACTGAATATTTACGTAATATCATCCCCCTCCTCTATGGCAGTGAGTGCTGGACAATCTTCCTCACAGAGGAAATAAAGACTTTGAAGCAATAAAAATATGGTTCTACAGAAGGGCTGCTGAAAAGGATACTCTTTTTTACGCACGCACACAAAATACACATACACTCACATATATATATATTCAGATATATATTGTTAAATATAACAGACAACGAATGGCTGTTATGTTTGATCATGAGCCGTTCTAAGCTTCGTATACTGGCTTTAGTTTCGGAAGAAAATAAAGAAAAAACTGTCAAACATTTGGGTACTTTTTTATTCTGCTGTTCCTCGATATAAGCATATAAATATTTATTTTTGTTTCTGAAGAAATAAATTATAGTCATGGAACCATAAGGTTGTCTCTTTTTAATTTAATACATATATATATATGTGTGTGTGTGTGTGTGTGTGTGTGTGTGTGTGTGTGTGTGTGTGTGTGTGTGTGTGTGTGTGTGTAATTAAAATGGAGAACCTCATCACTTAACTGAGTGGTGTTATTTCAGTCTTGCCGACTTCGAAGTTTCATGAGCCCATTGCAGTAAACCCCTCACACTTCAGACCTGTTGCCTGACAAAAAACCTGCCTAAAATGTCTTTCCACCAATAAGCTATGGGAAAAGTACCAGCATGTTTGACACATAACACTCTTAAAATTTAATATAATATATATATATATATATATATATATATATATATATATATATATATATATATATATATATGAGTGGTCAGCTATTACATATATATATATATATATATATTACAATAAACGTGCAATCAATTTACAAATACATGAATTATTCACACAAAACTAATGCAAAGGTTAATGATTTAAATGGCGAGACATCCATCATCGCAAACAAATCAAATAGTACACAAAAACCTCCAGATCCGGTATGAATGAATTGATCCTTGTTTATATAAATTTCTGCCGTATTAGTTGTTATTTTTACTACAAGCTTTCGTCTGTTCCTACAGACATCTTCAGGTATATAATAGATGTTGTTCTTGTTTTTTTTCTCTTAGTCATAAGATAATAATAATGGAGGTTTTTGTGTACTATTTGAATTGTTTGCGATGATGGATGTCTCGCCATTTAAATCATTAACCTTTGCATTAGTTTTGTGTGAATAATTCATGTATATAAGTTATGAAGAACTTGGTAAACCGAATTGGTAAGTCCAAGGAGGATGAAATCCTGAGAGCTCAATGTGAAGAACAGAGCTAATATTTAATGAAAAACAGACCACTTTAAGGTACCATTACAATAATTTATTTCACCAAAATCCTTTTTAAAGGATTTCGGATCATCAGGTAACACTTCCAACAATGAAATGAGAGGAAAATGTGATTAGAAATTGATGGGTAGTGTAATTTTTGTAATTAAACAGGGAGGGTGAAGGTGGCGGTTAAAGAGACAATACAAAATATAGGGAGGGTTAAATTTACATCTCTCTTAAATAAGCTTTATATTGGAGTAGGAGGATTGATATAATATATATATATATATATATATATATATATATATATATATATATATATATATATATATATAATAGCTAGCCACTCGTATTCGAAAATACCCATCTACAAGGGCGGCTAGCCAATCCCTATTGTAGACTCTCGCTCAGGCATATTTTTCTTTTTGTTCAACACCCACAGAGCAAACCTGTGGTTTATACTGCAACTATGCCGAGCAGACCTTACAGTTTCTGGAAGAGAGCGAGCGTGTTATCTAGCATGATCAACAATCTGAACAACACCAGCACACTCAAACCCTCGGTCACGATGACTTGTGACTTCGTGCTAGCACAGCTATCGAAGGTACCAACTGTTCCGTGTCTCATGGTCAGAAAACGAAAGTTCTAACCACTCAGCCACGCGTCCATATATGTATGTGTGTATGTATGTATATGAGTATGTACTTACACGTATGTGCATATTTATCTGGCTATATAGTCTCCTTGTGTATTTGTGTGTGTATGTGTGCGTGTGTGTGTGTGTATGTTTGTGTGTGTTATTTTTTGTTTGCTTGTGTGTGTGCGTTTGTTTGTGTGTGTATTTGAGCGTGTATCTGTGTTTGTTTGTATGTGTGTGTGTGTGTAAAAATTGAGATAAAAATCTGCAAAGTAAACATTAATAAACAAAAAATGACACGAAGCAAATTTATTTTTGCAACGTGTTTCTCTCCTTGAGACACTGCATCAAAGGCATATATATATATGTGTGTGTGTGTGTGTGTGTGTGTGTGTGTGTGTGTGTGTGTGTGTGTATGTTTGTATGTATATATATATATATATATATATATATATATATATATATATATATGGGGAGGCTTATCAAGTTGCGATTGGTGTAATGGATAATGGCTCGGAATAGTCAAATGAAGATCCCATTTCTAATTCCCGTTAGGTTCGATATATCCACGTACATTCAAATGCGCTTGAAGAAAGGTATGAATTCAGCTTTGCTCCTCCAACTATGGGTTAATTAGAAGACTTTTTATCATTGTCATTATTATCTAACCCACAAAATATATTCTGGCTTTAAATAACCTGCAAGGAGATGATAAGCCGTAGAAATCAACAATAATATATATATATATATATATATATATATATATGAAATGGACGAGGTCCGAATTATTTATTATTTTTATTTATGCTTATTATAATGTATATATATATAGGTCCGAATTTTAAGAAATAATAGTTTTAAAAATTTCTCGGTGTTCAGGCCTGAATGTAAATGTTATTTAATACTGTTTATAAAGAGCATTTGCTTAAATACATCATAAAATAACAACGTTAAATATAAATAAAAATGTAAATATATATATATATATATATGAAGAAATATAGTTTTAAGGTGTGTTATATTTATGGGATAAAGTGCTCAACATCAGAGATAGAGCGTATGTAAATATAAATATAAAAGTGAACATTGAAGCTGAGGCGAAAGGCTGCTTCATGCTGGACGAAATCGTCAGGCCGCCTCATATATATATATATATATATATATATATATATATATAGAGAGAGAGAGAGAGAGAGAGAGACATACAGCTCATCAGTGTTGTTAGACATTTGATTGCTTCAAGCAATCAAATTGATCGAAACCCGGCCGATTTGGTATCAATCAGATATTCTACCCCTAAGCTATCAGCGCACGGCATTGAAAGAGGAAATTTTTATACGGATATACACAAACGCCAGCATATATATATTGATTTTCTGCGATTTGAAGAAAAGTTCAAAGTACCTCTTTTGCAACCGACTTAAGTTTCACGTCAGCACAAAGCGTTAATAAAATAATTGAATGAAAATAAATAAATAAATAAATATTAATCTGTAATTTTGTATATTACAAACATTTAAGTAAGGCTAATATTCTAAATTATGACCATTGGTAAAAATATGAAAATATAAAATCCACCACTTTAAATTTAGCGTGTTATAACGATTTTATGCAATTAAATATTGCCATCTTTCAGCATAGAACAAGACTGAAATGTCATGGAGATTTTCTAAGAGTAGCCGAAAGTGTGGGGGCACCGAGTGCGGTTGGAACTCACTGTTCAGCCATAATTGATCGAGCGACACTATCTTGCTAACCATATTACAACACTTCGAAGTTCTCAAGTTTTATATCTGCTAATGAAAACAGTAGATTTATCAGACTATGACGAGTGGTCTATACGCGAGAAATCTGTCTCTGTGTCTGTGTGTGTGTGTGTGTGTGTGTGTGTGTGTGTGTGTGTGTGTGTGTGTGTGTGTGTGTGTGTGTGTGAACCCTACATTCATATCCACTTCACGTTTGAGGTCAATCGTTATACATCCGCCATATACAGATAATCTTCACTTCCCCCCTTTTACGTTCGTATCAAATAAATCATTCTCTAACGCTCTATTTGCAGTGGATCTTGCGCATTATATTGAGGGAAATTTAGTAAAAATTAAAAAAATAGATAGATAGATAGATAGATAGATAGATAGATAGATAGATATGAACACAATGGGATAGATAGATAGATAGATAGATAGATAGATAGATAGATAGATAGATATGGACACAATGAGATACATATAAACAAACCGAGATAGATAGATAGATAGATAGATAGATAGATAGATAGATATAAACAAACCGAGATAGATAGATAGATAGATAGATAGATAGATAGATAGATAGATAGATATAAACAGACTGAGATAGATGATACATGTGAACAGGCTGAGATAGATAGATAGATAGATAGATAGATAGATAGATAGATAGATAGATAGATAGATAGATAGATTTATTTACTCTACTGACAGTGTTCAAGAACTTCTCCTTCTCTCCATATTCTTTGTCCTCTTTCCTTTTTCCATACAGAAGCTTGAATCATTCATGCCATCCGGCCCTACAATGGGTAAAAATCTGAATGCATTTGAAGAGAGAAAAACGCGCACGAACCATACACCCACGCACCTACAAAAAAAAAACACGTATTCTCTGCCTACGCACCCAAGCGCACTGTCAAGCTTCTTTGTCTTACGTTGGGGGGGGGTCTTTAAAATCTCGGCAATTCTCATAGTCACGAGCTCCCTTTTACGTGAGCACACCTCACTTTTCGCTGATGAGAAGTCCGCCATTTTGTTTTTGCTATTTTTTTTTCTCTCTTTTATCTTTTTGTCTTTTCTAGCAATTAAGCAAAACTGGCACTTGTCTTATGTCGATACCTTTTCTTTTTTTCTTTTTTTTTTTTACTCTTCACACCTATTTTTAAACTCTTACATCTACGTTTTGGATCTGCTGGTAGCGTAACGGCTATCAGTGAGAAGCGTAAAACGAGTGAGCGGAGTTCAAATTCCGGCCTAGTCTGATGCATGAATGCCATTGGAAAAGACATCCAAACAAAGGGTCTGCAATATAATCGGTCCTCACCTGGCATCTCGTCTTCGGTCATTTTCTCGCCGCCGGGACACGACTTCCATCTGTCTTTTTTCTTTTTTTTTTTTTATAAATATTTTCATGGTAATTCTTCTGATGAACTTGCCACGGATGCATGAATTTAGCTATAAAACTAGATTGGTAACTAAGTCTTACCATTTTACTGTTGAACTAGCTAGATACAATCGCATGTTCTATTCTGTTATATAGTGAGCAAACACAGGCGATCACTTTATTGAATTAAGTAGACCATGTGACCATAAAGGAAACGCATATGTAGAAGCATGTGTGACATCTAAACGATCACCTTTCTATTCTAGCCTCTATTACTATTCGGATCCCCATTTTTATTCTATCCTCTATTACTATACGGACCGCTATTCCCTATATGTTGTAATGGAAAGTCCTACACTCCATATCGCCTGTGTGAACTAACTATATCCGTAGCTATATATGATGAGCACAGGATATACCTCTGTGGCTCAATTGGTAAAAGCACGTCAGGCTATATGACTATTCCGTATAGGATACAGGTTCACTTCCTGTCCGAGAACACATATATTCTATGACAATTTCTCGGACATTCAGGCCGGTAAATGTAGTTAATATTGTTTATTATAAACAATGCATTTACTTCAATATTTGTGTCTATGTAAACAACGTATAACAATAAAATATTAAATAATTGTCGGACTTCGTCCATTTGATAGTGTATGACTGCATTTGTTTACGTTAAGATACGCTTCGAGCAGTTATAAGCGTTCGAGAGAAATCATGGGAAATTTGTAGTTTAAAAACTTTAATTTGACTTTGCTAAACAGACGCTTCCTCTGTAGCTGAATGGTATAGCACGTCGGGCTATATGACGGTTCCGTGTAGGATGCGGGTTCGATACCTGTCGGTAGAGGCATATATTCTATGAAAATTTACGGACAATCAGGCCCGTAAATGTTGTCGATTCTGTTTATTTTAAACCGAGCATTTACTTAAATATTGATATTTATTATCTATCAAATACATAATTGTGGCACGAGGCCGAAAAGGGGGAGGGGTTGAGGCTGGTCTTCACTAACTATCCTATACCTAGCTAATCCGACTCACGACACATTCACTCATTACAATTTTCGCATTCACCATAAAAACACGTCCGTCACCAATCAATCCTCCATCCACCATAATGCCACATTCTCTTAAGGGGGGAGCTACAAAATGCGCCCCAAGCCATAAAAATTTAATGATAATAAATTATTATATATAAAAATCTAATCATGAAGAATGAGTGGGGAGGGGGAGGAACCCAATAACAAGAAACTTAGATGCTTTATGTAATTTATAAGATCTCTCGGTTTTAACTCGCTGTAATTTATTTCATATACATATATTCTTATTATTCGTAAAGTTTTAAAACGGTTTTATTTATAAGCACTCTCTGCTTAATTCGCTGTAATCTATTTATTAATTCCAATGGCTGTATTTTTCTTATCTCTGTATACAGTAATTATTGCTGGTGAAATGAAACGTGATGGGAAGTGGGTAAAAACGGAAAACATAATTACCTTCTAAGTATCCGATGAGGGGGTGTCCACCAAAAAAAAAAAAAAGTAAAAATTACCCGTAAACAGCTTAAAAAGAATTTACACCGTTGTGATTGGCTGTTGGTCAATCTCCAATCAAATGCGTGATAACGGGGTATATTTATAGAAGTCAGCGTAAACAAGCATTTTTTAGAGGGAGTTTCAGAGTCTGATCAGTTCTGAGGGGGTCGATTTGGTGAGATCAGTATGATGTTTGAAAGACCCGAAACTGTCCAATGATCCTTTTCTAGAACATCACTGACGACGCCCTCTAGCGCTAAAAGAGCTTATATTCAAAACAAACTGAAATATTAACACAAAACAAACTAAACATAACTGATATTAGTAGGACCCGTCCATCCCTCAAAAAAAAAAGAGTGGCCGCTGTATTCTGCCCATTGGATAAAATCAAGAGGCTCTCTCGCTAAGGGAATGGAAAAGGAAAAAATATATACGGGCATGGGAAATATAAAATCTGACCCAGTCGAGATGAAAAAGGAGCCAAAACAAACTGGGGAGGTTGGGAATCTCGATTTGGATCATAACCAAAGAGGCAGCCGGGAACAGGCCAGGAACAACACTTACTCATATTAAGAAGGTACACAAAAGCTTGTCTAGCCTAACCAAGGGGAGGGCTCTACAAGAAACCACCCCGATGTGACGTAGGTTGACCTAAAAGAGAACATCATTTACTTAAATATTTGTGGCTATATAAATAACGTATAACAATAAAATAGATAGATGAGCTTCCCTCCGTGATGCCTCAAATGTATGAATTTAAGCATACTACTAGATTGGCAGTTAGGTCTCATCCTTTTGATAATGAGCTTATCTAACCGTAAGTTCTATTCTAATAGATTCTTTTCTTGTAATTCTCACCTGTGGAACTAGTTTTTTGCTTCTCTGCCACCTTCAGTCTTCAACAATTGTAATACAACGCCAATCACCATCCTTTGTCTTTCTGAAATCTTTTATTGTCGTTTCTATTCACTAGGGTTTTCTCATTCTCTTTCACTCACAGTAACGTCTTACGTCTTAGTAGCATTATCACATTATTTGGGGTGAAATTATTAAAAAGAATGAATCTATCTCTGTTGACCATGTTTGCCGTAGTCTCTGAATATGGAATCCAGTGAAGTCCGTAATGTCTTCAATATCAGAGGTTGGCAATGAAGATTCGGAGAAAGTAGCGTCTGTTAAGTAATTCTTTAAGTCTTCGATATCAGAGGTTTGCGTGAAGATATTTTGGGAGAAAAAACAAAATGGCTGCCTTTATACACGGCGGATTGAATATTTTGAGCTTTCTGATTGGTTAACTCTTTTCTTGGTGGACTATAAAATGAGTCAGCTCATTTTGGCTAGCTCACTAGTACATAGTACCCAAAAATTCTAACAATCTCTTCTACATCCTAGTTATAGGTTAAATAGCAAGGTAGATGGCCTTCTCTAGATTTAGGTGACTGCTAATCTTAAGAAAAGGGCTAATCTGAATCCCAAACCTTGGAAAAGGCAATGGAGAACTGCAGCACTATTTTCCCAAGAAATCATAGTAATTCACAGACAATAAAAAAAAAGGAATCTGAGAAGAGCCATAATCATCTACATCTTGACGGACATAAAGGAATACTCTGAATCCAAAACCATGGAGAAGGCGACGTGGGAACCATTCCCCCTTAAAGCTTTTTTGGTTGCGATCTGTAACACTCGAAAAATATCTTTCTAGGAATTTATCTCAACATTAGGCTCAGTTTTGAATAGCACAGGAATATATATATATATATATATATATATATATATATATATATATATATATATATATATATATATATTTTTAACAACATAGAGGCAACAGTGTTTCATGCTAGACGCAATCGTCAGCAATCGTGCTGGCCTGACGATTGCGTCTAGCATGAAACAGACTGTCGCCTCTAAGTGTTGACTTCAATGTTCACTTTTATATTTACACACGCTCTATCTCTGATATTGAGCACTTTATCCCATAAATATAGCACACCTTAAGAGTATATTTCTTCACGTATATATATATATATGTGTGTGTGTGTGTGTGTGTGTGTGTGTGTGTGTGTGTGTGTAAAGGGTGTTCCAATAACTTGAACCGATTTTAAATGTGAATTAAGTTTAAGCATCTAATGATTTTTTTTATTTTTCTTTCAGATTTAACAACTTACGTCTTTGGCAATTTCAACCATGGAAAGATTAACAATCAAACAACGTGTTAAAGTTATGGAAGCCTATTACGAAAATGGACGTTCAAATTTATAAATATACGGCTCAATGTTTCCCACTAGCACAAAAATGCACACCAAACAGTGACCTTTTGTGGATGCTGTGGCTTTTCGACAATCTTCCTTGGATTTTCATCAGCCCAAATGCGACAATTCTGCTTATTAACGAATTCACCAAGATGAAAATGGGTTTCATCACTAAAGGGAAATTTTTTTTGCGAAACATCTTCATCGGCATGTCTTGGCTCGTGCGCTTAATTGACGAATGTACGGCGCTCCAAATGGGCAGTAATAATAGAGTGATAATAAAAGACTAATAACTGAGCAGTAGTAAAAAAAACGAGACAAAATAGCCATATATATGCATAGCGGAACAAAGATGCGGACAATCGTCTGGCTATAAATAATGTAAATAGTTATACCTCCTCATCCCAGCATTAACGTGATTTTATTGATTACCAGAGGGTTTTTTTTCTTTGAATCCTATTTTCCATTCTCAAATAAATATCTTTTAATGATAATACGCGTTCGGCGGAGGACGGTCATATTTGACAAAAAATCCAAAATTACTTTTTTCACTGCAAATTATTCATTATATCATATCCAAATATTTTACAAAAAATTAGAGCCGATTACACAATATTTCACACTCAGTTTAGGTTTATAGTTTATAGCCAAGCAGTGAGATGTGGAAACTGTAGATTTCTGTATGGAATATCATTACATTATTGTTACATAATTATAGCAAAATCATAAAGATTTTAATGTCCAAAGCATTTTATTTTTGGTTGTATATTAATTTAAAATATTCCTTTTTACAGGCTTTATTTTTGAAATGGAATAAGATCCTTTTAAATTTCAGAATTTTGCTATTGCACATCAAAATGATTGGAAGAAATCGATCTAAAAACAACAATGGAAAAGAGAGGTAGCAAATTGTAAATGAAATAGTTCCAGTTTATTCACCTTAGGAAACTTAGCATTGCAGCCAAAGTATTCTAAAAATGCTGCCAATAACAAAAGAGAAAATGAAAAATACATAACAACAAATAGAATATAGCATCAAAATTTATATTATTTTTATTTATTTGTTATGTAAATAAATACATAATTGTCAACAATGTTTCCATAAAACTTGATATTTCTGGTAATAAATTCTTAATAAATATTATTATTACCTTAAATGTAAGGTAGTCCTCATTAACAATTCTTACGGAAAGTTGATCAAAACTGTTTAGCTGTTATTATTTTTATTTATTTTTAATTTAATTAAATATATAATTGTCAACAATGTTCCTATAAAACTTGATATTTCCTGTAATAAATTCTTAATATTATTATTATTATTTTACTTAATTGTAAGGTAGTCCTAAATTTACAATACGGCTAACCATGAAAAGAAATGTTGATCAAAACTGCCTAAAACCTTTAAGCATGTATTGCCACAAAATTATCAAATGGTGAATACACCCCTCCTTTGCTGAACATGTTATATAACTGATAAAATCTTACAAAGCATATTGATGATTGAAAGACCAAAAGAGAAATCTGAGTAGATGTTTTTTCATGGAAATGTTCATAAAGTTAATCCAAACTTTATTTTGCAGTGACAGCAAAGACATTTTTACTTATTAACAAGACTGTCTTTTTAATGTGTGTGTGTATATATTCATATATATATATATATATATATATATATATATATATATATATATATATATATATATATATATATATATAAGTGAGATAAATCATAATTAAAAACATTTTCAGTCTAAAACATTGTTTATTTCTGCAGTCTTTGTGTAACATTGAGTCACAACCACATTTAGTGATGATACCAGTTTCAGTAATAAGTAAATTTTTATAGAGTCTAGGGTGCTAGACTAATGACCAAAGTAGAATGTATTACAGGACAAAAGGGATGTAACTATCCTTACTACTTCATCTGAAAGGTGGATAGAGAAAAATGGATTTAGGTCTTTTCTAAGAGCATTAGTATGAGGTGAATGTAGACTGACTTTACCCACATTTGAACTTCAGAACCATGTAATGATATGAAGTAACATAAACGGTAGATTTGTCTGTGGAATATCATTCCATTATTGTTACATAATTATAGTGAAATTATTTAAGGTTTTTCTTGTTAAAAGCATTTTATTTTTGGTCATATATTAATTTAAAATATTCCTTTTTTTATAGGCTTTATTTTTGAAATGGAATAACATCATTCTAAATTTCAGAAAATGACTGGAAAAAAGTGATCTAAAGGCAACAATGGAAAAGAGAGGTAACAAAGCATAAACGAAATAGTTCCAGTTTGTTCAACTTAGGAAACTTAGCATTGCAGCCAAAGTATTCTAAAATGCTGCCAATAACAAAGGAGAAAGTGAAAAACTACCTACCAATAAATCAAATATAGCATGAAAATATGTATTATTTCTAAATATTTGTTATGTAACTAAACACATAATTGTTAACAATGTTTCCATAGAACTTGATATTTCTGGTAATAAATTCTCATCTTGCTTATAGTCTTGTGTACATATGTTTATAGCAATGACACAAGTTCAATTGAAATGTCATGTCATGTCATCCACATTGAGCAACATTGCATTCCCAGATAGAATAGGCTGCACCAGATATAGCTTCACACAACACTTCAAAATGTTACAAAACAAAAATATCAACCTAAAAACTAACTAATCATGTTCTTAAATAGTTTCATCAAATCGAAACTTTCATATGGATGTCATGAATATCAAACATTAAAAAAATATCTAAATTATCAGCTGTATACAAATACTTTTAAAGATCAATGGTTAAAAATGGCTTTGAACAAGTGAATCTTGAGACTCTTGGCAAAGGCCATCCTTCTTTGAACAATATGGACTGGCACTACATAAACACAAAGAAAGAACTGTAGCAAATAACAGAAACCACATCAGTTGAGGTTTACCAACAGCAACAACAACTAAAATGGATAGCACGTGTAACTCAAAGAGAAAATAATGACATAATCAAGATATTAATGTTCTGAATTACTTCAAATAAAAGTTTAAGAAGAAAAATCTCATCAGTACTGGAAAGTGTAATAACAGCGACTGGGCTTAAGAAATCTATTTTCCTGAAAAATTGTTTTAAGAAAAAGATTTTATAAATTTCAACCAAAAGCAGTACTGTCTGCTTGGTCAATGAATTTCAAATGTTTCCTTATAGGGAAACAGTTAATGTTATCATAATATTGGTTCTCTGTAATTTGGACCTTGAAGGGGAGTTCTTGTTGTTGTTGATGAGGTTAGCAGTTTTAAAGATTTTATAGCAGATAATTTTGTTTTTGTTGACTAGAATTGTATATTTCTTTATAATATTTCTAAGGGAAAATTCATCCTGCTTATAGTCTTGTGTACATATGTTTATAGCAATGACACAAGTTCAATTGAAATGTCATGTCATCCACATTGAGCAACATCGCATTCCCAGATAGAATAGACTGCACCAGATGTAGCTTCACCCAACACTTCAAAATGTTACAAAACCAAAACATCAAACAGAAAACTCAAGTCTTGTTCTTAAATATCCTCGTCAGATCGAGACTTTCATATGGATGTCATGCATGGCACCAAACCCATTCAAAAATATCTAAACTCTCAGCTGCTTTCTAAGATCAATGGTTAAAAATTTATAGGACACATAATGTGGAAAGAGGACTTGGAAAATCTGATACTCAGAGGACAGATTGAAGGCAAGAGAGACAGAGAAAAACGGCGCATGACATGCTTAGTGAGCTTGTGTAAATGGATGGCAGAACAGGGTTTTGTTGAAAAAAAAACAACAAAAAGGCAAAATTACAAAAGGACAGAAAGCTGTGGAGAGCCATGATCGCCTACGTCTTGAAGGGACATGACACAGAGAGAAGTTTCTTATTTTGAAAAATCGTTTAAATAAATTTCTTTCCTAAAAAATGGTTATCAACCTTAATGTCTCAATCATTTTTTTTTGGAAATCTTGCATCTGTTTCTGTCTGAAGATATGTATAGATCAGTTGTAACAAATTCAGTACAGAAGATAAGGAAACTACACATAAAGGTAGTTTCTCCAAACACCGCACGTCGCTACAAAACCAAAACATCAACCTGAAAACTAGAGCCGTGACCATAAATATCCTCGTCAGATCAAGATTTTCATATGGATGTCATACATGGCACCAAACCCGTTCAGAAATATCTCGACTGTCAGCTGTACATAACTGTTTTCTAAGACCAATGGTTAAAAAAAGCTTTGAGCGAGGGAAGCCTGTGGATTCTGGGGAAGCCAATTCTTATTCGAACATTATAAACTGGCGCTACAGAATCACAAGCAAAGAACTGCACCAAGTAACAGAAATTACATCATTTGAGGACTACTAACAGCAGCAACAATTAAAATGGATAGCACATGGAACTAGAAGATAAAATAATACCATAATGGAAATGTTGAAGTTCTACACTACTTCAAAAAATGGTTAGGAAGGAAGCCTTCATAATTTGGGTGGCGGGGGGGGGGTTATATTACTGATAAAAATTTAGTAGTTTTGATCGAATTCTTTGCCTCCAAAAAATCCCACTTTATTCTACCTTTCTTTGGGAACACAGGCGAAAATTCCAATTTTTAAGATCTTTTCCCATCCTGCTTTTAATTAGTATAAAAGCCTAACAATATAAAATAAACATTATTATTTTTATTATCATTATTATTACTGAGTTTTTTTTTCATCTCTCGAATGTCTTTCATTGGCCTACAATATTATAGCAAATATTTTCTCCTTGCTTGGTGTGAAATGATAGACATGAACACACTTAAATATATATATGAATACTATGTATCCAAGGCTGTTAGATAGATAGATAGATAGATAGATAGATAGATAGATAGATAGATCTTACATATTTATCAGTCTACCATTCGTCTATGTATCTAAGGATGTTAGATAGATAGATAGATAGATCTTACATATTTATCAGTCTATCATTCGCCTATGTATCTAAGGCTGTTAGATAGATAGATAGATAGATAGATAGATAGATAGATAGATAGATAGATAGATCTTAGATATTTATCAGTCTATCATTCGCCTATGTATCTAAGGCTGTTAGATAGATAGATAGATAGATAGATAGATAGATAGATAGATAGATAGATAGATAGATCTTACATATTTATCAGTCTACCATTCGTCTATGTATCTAAGGCTGATAGATAGATAGATAGATAGATAGATCTTACATATTTATCAGTCTACCATTCGTCTATATATCTAAGGCTGTTAGATAGATAGATAGATAGATAGATAGATAGATAGATAGATAGATAGATAGATAGATAGATAGATAGATCTTACATATTTATCAGTCTACCATTCGTCTATACATTGAAGTGTGCTGCCACATCTGGTCTGGTGCTTCTGCTATGTATTTAGACGTTCTTGATAAAATACAAAGAAGAATCTGCAATGATATAGGTTCTGACCTGGCATCTTGGTTTCAATCTCTTTCTCACCGCCATAACCTAGCTTCCCTGTGACTTTTCTATAAATACTTTCATGGTAATTGCTCTGGGAACTTTCCTTTTTGGTAGCTAATCTGTATGAATTTAAGCGCAACAGTAGACTGGAGGCAAGGTTTCATTTTGCAGTTGAAATGGCTAGATGCCACCGCAAGTCCTATGCTAACAGTTTCTTCTCTCGCACTTTTCGCTTTTGGGCCTCTCTTACGGATTCTTACTTTCCATTTAACTTTCATCTTTCGGCTTCTTTCTAATCAACATTGATACACAAAAATTCAAATGCAACGTCAATCGTTATCTTCTGTCGTCTTAATTCCTGTCCTTTTATTGTTCTCGCTCCTTAATAATGGAACTTTCCTTTTCGGTAGCTAATCTTTATGAATTTAAGCACCTTAATAATGCTTTCCTCGTTCTAGGATTCTTTCGCCCGTGGTAACCTTTTGCGTCTTCGTGGCTTTAATACCTGTCTTGCTATTAAATGATTAAAATAAATTTTTCTTCGTTCATTTTATACAATATTTTCAATTTCTTTCCCCGTTCATTTTATTCAATATTTTTCATATAGTAATAATGAAAGGGTAGTGCAACGGTAATCGGTGCGAAAAAAAAATTGTCGTGTCGAGATCAAATCCTGAACAATTCTTTCGTAGCCTTTCACGCTTATGCTCGTGGAAACGGTAAGAATTCATCTTCCCCCAGCCAAGTATTAAGTAACAAAGCAGAGTGGACTCTCTCTCTCTCTCTCTCTCTCTCTATATATATATATATATATATATATATATCTCTATCTATCTATCTATCTATCTCACACACACAAACTCTAGCGCTCGCTCTCTCTGAACTCAACACTTTTCAGTAAATAATAGGACAAATAATAGGACAAAGAATAAGACAACTATTAGGACAAATAATAGGACAAAGAATAGGACAAAAATATGACATATAATAGGACAAAGAATAAGACAACTATTAGGACAAATAATAGCAAAAAGAATAGGACAAAAATAGGACATATAATAGGACAAAGAATAAGACAACTATTAGGACAAATAATGGCAAAAAGAATAGGACAAAGAATAGGACAAAAATAGGACACATAATAGAAAAAAGAATAAGACAACTACTAGGATAAGTAATAGGAAAAAGAATAGGACAAAGGATAGGACAGATAATAGACATATAATAGCACAAATAATAAGACAACTATTAGGACAAATAATAGAAAAAAGAATAGGACAAAGAATAGGACATATAACAGGACAAAATAAGACAACTATTAGGCCAAATAATAGGAAAAAGAATAGGACAAATAATAGGACAAACTGAGGTCGTTAGCATTGGTCGACCAACCAGGATAAGGACAGCTCTGAATTTAAAATTTGAATGCAATGTCAATCGTTATCTACCGTCTTCTTAATTTCTGTTCTTTTATTCTTCTCTTTCCTTAATAATGCTTCCTTTTTTCTTATTCTTTCACATTCAGTAAATCCCTTTCGTCTTAGCGGCTTTATTGCTTTGCATGGGGCGAAATGATTAAAAAAAGGGGGAAAATACTTTGCACTGAATCAGTCCCACTCACTAAACTTCGGTTACATTTAAACGAGGTAAAAAAAATGATCAAGGTCTGTGGATGCAAACGAAATTATAAATATAATGCCAGAGATTTTCTCTTCCCTATAGAAATGACTTAACTAGGCGTATCCCACTTCTAGCAGGGTTACAGCACCCCTGAATACCAACCCACGTATTTCTACGTCCCTACACATACACGATGATTTCGAGAAATGCAGTGGCTTGATTCGTTTTCAAATATGGGCGGCGCGTATGCGTCTTTTTTAGTCCCGCCGCGGTCTTACCTTCTCTCACGTCGGTCGTCTTTTGCAATAGCTGTTACATAAATAGCGTATAACGTATAACGAATGATTTCTGGATGTGCGTGTGTCGTCTCTGAGGATAGTTGAGGCCTGCCTCACCTAGACAGACGCGACCACATTCCTTTAACTTTAGATAAAATTCTGTGGCCACATTTTCAGAAAGAATTAACATAAACACCCTTACGAATATCTCTCTTAGTTTGTTTTTTGTGTGTTTTTTTTCTTCTTTTTTTTTTTTTTTTTTTTTTTTTTTTTGGCTCAACACAATTCTGTTATAAATCTATTTTATAATTTAACACTGTTGTTCCCCAGGGTGAACGATCAACACCTAGGTTTCCCTGACATTTCCCAATGTGATATTTATGCAAAAACATCTGCCATACATAATGATTGTCGACTCGTTAAACGAGTATGACCATCGCTGGCAAGTTTTAGCAATGTCCTTGGGAGAGCGACAACGGCTCTTGAAGCCAGCAAAGACTGAGAGAGAGAGAGAGAGAGAGAGAGAGAGAGAGAGAGAGAGAGAGAGAGAGATAGGCACATCGAGGTGGTGTAATGGTTAGCAAGCTTGCCTGGCTAGAACGATTACGACTGAGTAGTGAGTTCGAACCTCACTGGGTGCCCCATACTTTCGGCCTTGTGCCACATCTAAGCTACGCTTGGAAAATCACTAGATAGATAGATAGATAGATAGATGTCATAGATCATAGATAGATAGATGTCAACACATAATAGATAGATGACTAAGATAGATAGATAGATAGATAGATAGATAGATAGATAGATAGGAACAGACATAGAACATAGCATCGGCGGCCACAATCTTAACAACATAAGATACGCAGATGACACAGTACTGATAGCAGACACGGAAAAGAAAATACAAAACCTCCTACAGAAGGTCTCGAAGGAGAGCAAGAAGAAGGGACTTGACCATAAACTACAAGAAGACAGAATGCATGGTCATAAGTAAAAAGAACGAGCCCAAAATGCGATTTGCAGGTCGGGAACACTAAAATCAAGCAGGTGCTGAAATTTAAATATCAGCGAAGTGTTTTGACAGAGGACGGTAAGTGCGTCGCTGAGATCCGAAGACGTATTAGAATGGCCAAAGACACATTCCAAAAGCCAGGCAGAGTATTACGAGACAGAAGGATCTCTTTGGTACCAAAGAAGAGATTGCTGAGCTGCTACGCGACATCTGTCCTCTTTTACGGCATCGAATGTTGGACGGTCTCCTCAAAGCAACGGAAGTATGTTTCTACAGAAGGATGCTAAGGATATCATGAACCGAACGTTTGAGCAAAGATGAGGTTTTTGGAGAAGATGCAAACAAGGAGGAAGCTTATAGTTAACATCAGGAAGAGGCAGCTGAAGTTTCTGGGACACGTAATGAGAAAAGAGGGCCTTGAGAATCTGATACTCACAGGTCGAATAGAGGGAAAGAGAGACAAGGGAAAGCAACACGTGACATGCCTAGCAGGCTTAAGCAAGCGGTTGACAGAACACGGGCTGGGGGAAGAAGCAAAGGGTCAAATCTTATTGAGAGCTACAAGAGATCGCCGACGTCCTGAAGGGAAAAGATTCCTCAAAAGAAAAGAACTAGAGTCAAAATACGAAACAGAAAAAGATTCTTGGCAATGGCTGGATATCTGAAGAATAAGCGAACCGTGCAAAGTAGAAAAACGTGTTCAAAACCGCGATGCTTGAAGTTGAACAAAAAAGGGATGGGTTCATTTCAAGTGATGGCGATAAGTAATTGGTAGTAGGAGGAAAAGTAAAATTTGAAATTTGGTGCAGAAAGAGGAGGAGAGGGATATATACAGTAGCAGGAGTACGAGGAGTAGGAAGAGATGTAAAATAACGGCGGAAGAGATCGTGGGAGAGCGAGAGAGAAAAATAATAGGAGAGTAAGGATAAAGAAAGGAGGGGAGAGATATCGAATGAAGAAGAGAGAGTGAACACGAAGTCAGGTCGAGAATAAGATGCCCGAAAAAAGCAAGGACGTTGTGGGTGTAGCTGAAGATGCAATCTTAGCCAAAGAGACAAGCAGTCGGTTGAGAAGGCGGAGTAGAATGATGAGGAGTATTTGATAGGAAAAAAAAAAACAGTGTTGTCGCGGGTGGGGGTCATGTGATCAGAAGATCGGGAGTTGGCGTGTTATTAGAAAGGGGGAGGAGTTGGGTGAGGTTGGGTCAGATCAGGGAAAACGTCATGGCGTGGTGGTTATGAGTCGGAATTGCGAAGGACGACGAATGCAGCGTAGAAAGAGAGCGGGAAAGAAGAGCTTAGAGGACGGGGGTCTTGGAATGCACAAAGTGAACGAAAGAAGAGTGTGTTGCGGCGACGGAAGAAAAGAGTTCAGGTTTTGCAGCCTGGTCGAAATGAAGGTGTTGCTGGAAATGTCGACTGCTGACGATTATAGCCACTGCGCATGTCACTAGGAACGTCTTTTCTCTGACTTGTTTTATAGAAACTCTCATTTTATTTTTCCTCCTAAAAGACCTCCGCTGACATTTTTGTTTTATTCTGTTTATCCTTCTCACCAATGTCTCTCTCTCTCTCTCTCTCTCTCTTCTTATTTCTCTCTCTATTTTCTTACTTCTCTCTCTCACTTCCCCGTCTCTCTCACGCACTCTCTCTCTTCTCTCTCTTTTTCACTCTTCTCTCCCTCTTTTCACTCTTCTCTCTCTCTCTCTCATTTCTCTCCTTCTCCTCCTCTTTTCTCTCTTTACTCTCTCACTTTTCACTCCTCTCTCACTTCTCGCACTCACTCTCTCTTCTTTCTCTCTCTTCCCTTTTCACTCTCACTTTTCTCTCTCTTTTCATTCTTCTCTCTCTCTCACTTCTCTCACTCTCTCTTCTCTCTCTTTGCTTTTCTCTCTCTCTTCTCTCTCATTTCTATCCTTCTCCTCTTTTCTCTCTTTACTCTCTCACTTTTAACTCCTCTCTCACTTCTCGCACTCACTCTCTCTTCTTTCTCTCTCTCTCTTTTTCACTCTCTCTTTTCACTCTCTTTTCACTCTTCTCTCGCTCACTTCTCTCCCTCTATCTCTCCTTTCCATCTTGTATTTTCTCTCTTTCTTCTCCCCTCTCTCTTCTTTTTTCTCCCTGTCTTTCTTCTCGTTCTCTTTTCACTCTTCTATCGCTCTCTCTCTCTCTTCTCTCTCTTTTCACTTTTCTCTCTCTCATTTTTCTCACTCACTCTCTCTCTCTCTTCTCTTTTCTGTCTCTTTCTTCTCTTTCTCTCTCTTTCTTCTCTTTTTCTCTCTGCCTCTCATCTCTTTCTCCTTCTTCTCTCTCTATCTCTCTCTCTTTCTTCTCTTTTCTCTCAGCCTCTCTTTCACTCGTCTCTCTCTCTCTCTATTCTCTAAATATATCTTCTCCATCTCTCTCTTTCTCTGGGGAGGGAAGTTGAATTTCAACAAACGGAGTTGGGAGGGTAATGTGCGATCTCATAGGATTATCGTTTATCATTCAATAAGTCGAAGGTGATGGCTCGGCATTTGTCATTGGCGCCAATTTTTATGAAATAAATTCCGGCGTGTGCCAAAAAAAAAAGAGCGGGAAATGTCAGCAAACGCGGAAAAGATGGTAGCGAAAAAAAATGAATCAAAATAAAATAAGCGACAAATTCCGCAAAGGCGCTGACATTTGATTGTGGAGACACGATTTGGTCGTTTAAGCATGGTATCTATCTATCTATCTGTCTGTCTGTCTGTCTGTCTATCTATCTATCTATCTATCTCAGTCTGTTCACATCTATCTCTATACTGTTCATATCTATCTATCTATCTCTACTCTGTTCATATCTATCTCTACACTGTTCATGTCTATCTATCTATCTATCTATCTATCTATCTATCTATCTATCTATCTATCTATATTTTAAAATCCACCCAACCATCTATCTATCTCTATTTATATCTATTTTTATATTTATATATATATATATATATATATATTTATATATAATATATATTGATTTGTTCATATATATCATCCATCTATCTTTATCTATTTATATCTATCTATTTTATGTCTATTATATATATCTGTTCATATATATATTTATATCTATCATTGTCTATTTATATAATATCTGTTTACCTTTTGAGATTTAAACATAACAATATCCTATCAATATCTCTTTTGTCTCCGTTCATATTATTTATTCAGACCCCCTAGGATATATTTATATATATATATATATATACATATATATATATATATATATATAGAAGAGTTAGTAAAAATCAAATAATAGATATTTAAATAGATATTAACAAGCGTATATATGCTACATACACAGGTTTATTTACTAAATTTATTAATGTAAAATATAACAATATCAATGTGATTATATATATATATATATATATAATAAATATATATATGAAGGGCGACTATTTAATGTAGCCTCAACTGTAGGTTTATGTATATTTATTAATATATATATATATATATATATATATATATGTATGTATATATGGTAAATATATATATATATATATATTATATATATATATATATATATATATATATATATTATATAATATATATATATATATATATATATATATGGTAAATTTATATAATATATATATATATATATATATATATATATATATATATATATATATATATATATGATATATAATAAAAGTAATCACCTAATGAGACCGTGAGTTTCAAAAGCAAGGCTAGTGTTGTCTGTCAATTTTTAAAATCTTTTATAATATATAATATTTTATAATTTATAATATATATATATATATATATATATATTATCTATTTATTTATCTCTCTCTCTTAATACAGATACATATATATATATATATATTAATATATATATATATATATATATATATATATATATATATATATATATATTCTATCTATCCCTGAAAATTACACGTGTTCATATCTATCTGTGCGTCTGTCGAAAGGTCGATCGGTTTGTGTCAATTTCAGTCATCTCATATCTCCATTTCATATCTATTGACTTATAGTAGAAAATTGTATTAGAAATAAACGCCCCATTTTTATTTTTACTTTGAACTGTGTGCACTACATCTATCGACCTGCATACCCAAGAAATCTTTATAAACATCAATAAAATGTGTCGTCATGCTGGGATCGAACTCGCGTCTCTGTTTGTAGAGGAGATCACCGTTTAAATCGTCGTATTTTGCGAAGATCGGTACATTTCATCAAGGCCGTGTTTTCCCATTTAAGAAAAGCACATTACCTCATTCAGGTCATTTTCCTCGAAGAGCCCATATCTACCCAGTTTCGTATCTGAAACGTAAAAAAAAGCAATTTCTAAAGAATTAGTGGCTTTCTTTTTAATCCGACATTTTATTAATTGAACCATTATTAAGGTGGATTATTTTAATATGTTATATTGTTCTTTTTCTTTTTGCTATCTTTTTCCACAGTTAACAAACTTTTCAATATTTCTCCTCGTTTATAAATTAAATTCCGATATTTCAAATATTATTATATTTAAATATCATTTCGAATATAAATATTTGATACATCCCTATAGGCTCAAGTATACACCTGACCGATATTTTGTATTGGCTGAAGTATACACCTGACCAATTTTTCTCTGTAGGCTTAAATTTAACCAAGGCCAATGTTTACTGATAGGCACACGTATTAAATAACAAACAATGGACCCAACAGGAGTTGACAGCGTAAACTCCAGCAAAACCAAATCGTATCTATGCTCATATTTACCTATCAATCCGAAACAGTATAAAAACATAGATAGATAGATAGATAGATAGATAGATAGATAGATAGATAGATAGATATGAACGCAATAAGATAGATAGATAGATAGATAGATAGATAGATAGATAGATAGATAGATAGATAGATAGATAGATGAATGGGGGTAATTTATAGGTAGAGATTGAATGTGATAGATAGATAGATAGATAGATAGATAGATAGATAGATAGAATAGATAGATAGAATATGAACGGGGGTAAGATAGATAGATAGATAGATAGATAGATAGATAGATAGATAGATAGATAGATATGATATGAATGATAGATAGATAGATTTATAGATAGAGATTAGATGTGATAGATAGATAGATAGATAGATAGATAGATAGATAGATAGAGATAGATAGATAGATAGATAGATTGTGTTGTAGCATACCTACGGACGATAATGTTTATGTCCCCATTCACATAAATACAGTAGTAAATACTGTATGCTGGTCTGCAGTTGGAGATTCATTGTGGAATTCACTTGACTTACTTCTAGAAGTTGACTACTTCTTTTACGCGCCGCTGCCGAATCTTATGTGTTATTCGTGTCCTAAGTATTATCGTTCCTTACCAACTTTCGCTTGATTATTCTATTCAGTAACCTTATCTAGTTTACAACAGATAGATAGATAGATAGATAGATAGATAGATAGATAGATAGATAGATAGATTGGAACAGTCAGATAAATAAAAACAGATGGACAGATAGGCGAACAGATATGAATAGACTGCCTTATCTTCTCTAAATCAATGTCTAATTAATATCTAACTCCCTAATATCTAAAAAGAAATATTTAATACATACCGTCGAAAAATTTCAAATACTTTTACATTACAAAATAACTTCTTTTAATGATGAACAGTCAAATAAATTTACGTCTGAAAACGTCATTTCAGGTTTGGTCCGGTTCAGTTCGGTTTGTTTTACGGCATATCAACCTCAATGGGTCATTTAATGCCGACAACTTTTTTTTCCTGGTAATATTTTTGTTTTGTCAAAAATCTATTTCTGTAAATATTTTTTTCCTCAAAAATGTATAGCCGGTAATATTATTTTTTCAAAAACGTATAGCTGGTAATATTATTTTTCAAAAACGTACAGCTAGCAACATTATTTTTCAAAAATGTAATATCAGATGCCTTGCTGTTGGACGTAGTTTATCGTCTTACCTAGGACGCGGATGTAGTTTATCATCATAACCAAGACGAGATCTGGGTTGGGAGTTAACTGTTTCCCCATAGCTTGGACCCTAACAGGTGCTACCACCCCGGGTCGTGGTGGACCTGGGAACACCAGCAATTAAGAGGTGGTTCCACACTCCTCAAAACCTCCTGATCAGAGGCCTTGCTGTTGGACGTAGTTTATCGTCTTACCCAGGACGTGGATGTAGTTTATCGTCATACCCAGGACGTCATTTCAGGAAAATATTCTTTCTGAACCTGTCTAAGGGCACGCGTAACGCCGGACGACCCAAATTTCGTTTTATGGATTAGTGTAAAACGTCCATGATGGAACTTTCTATCAATGTTGCGAACTGGGATTCGGTTCTCCGGGATCGAGTCGGGTGGAGAGCTTTTATTTTCGCGGGAGCAAAGAGCTACGAAGAGAAGAGGCTAGACAAAGACGCATATGTCTCACGGTGGATGACTCCACAGTCTTCTACTGCAGTGGTCGTTGTAAAAAGGTCGTGCATTGGTTGTTTTAGCCATGAGAGGCGGTGTGTTTTGAAATAACTTATTTTGCGCTGCTGACGCCGCCATCGAAGAAGAAGGCCATATATTTCTGAAAATAAATTCAATTTTGCAATATCAAGTGTCCCTAAGAATGGAAGTAATACCACGACACTCAGAGTAAAGACAAAGATAAGTGAACAAATTTAATATAATATTTTATTATTACTATTAACGGTTTGAAAACGATCTTGATATAGAGTATGACAATTGGAAAAACTGCTTACCATACAAAATGTTATCTTCCAGTAATATTCGATTTCAAATGTAATCTTGGTTGTTGCTATCGTTGTGCTGGCGGTGGTTATATATATATATATATATATATATATATATATATATATATATATATATATATATATATTGAAATAATAAGAAAATAAAAATTAAAAAATTAAAATCATTAGACACACTGGGTTGTAGGATTAATATTCTTTCGTTTTTTTATTATTATTATTCCATTTAGATTCTCGACTAGTTTCGACTGAAATGACTGGTCATATATATATATATATATATATATATATATATATATATATATATATATTTAATTAGTCGGACTATTATCCTCATCTTTGTCGCCATTTGTCACAACGTTTCGGCCGTTGTACTCGGCCTTCTTCCGGGTGGTTGGATTTCGAACGATCACTGGAGTAGACTGTTCTATTTCCACGTGCCATGTTTGATGGATGCCAGTTATCAGTTATCTCTTGCTAATATAACAGAAATAGAAAAGTCTACCCCAGTGATCGAAATTAAGGGTTCAGTTCGAAATTCCAACCACCTGAAGAAGGCTGGAGCGTACAACGGCCGAAATGTTGTGACAAATATGGCGACAAAGATGAGGACAATAGTCCGACTAATGTAAATACTGTACATAATATCTCATCTCAGAAATATAGACAGATATATATATATATATATATATATATATATATATATTATTTTCATATAGACAAAAAAATTTACTCACGACAAAGATGCAACTTCGTTTCGGTGCATTTAGTTGCACCTCGACTGGTAAGAACCAAAATGGTTCTGAACGTGAATAAATTGTTTTTCTCTATATGAAAAAATTATAATAAATAATATCGGTATTGAGCCCTTTTTGAATTAACACTGTGAACGTTAGAATATATATATATATATATATATACTATTTTCGTTACATTTGTATATATATATATATATATCTTTCGTTTTTCTACCAACTCATCAAGTACGAATTATTACTTTTTACGCTAACGCACGTATATACAGTAGCTAATATCTAGTTATTTGATTTATCCATATGGATACACACCACACACGGACACACACACACACACACACATACATATATATATATATATATATATATATATATATATATATATATATACAGGCACAAACACTTATATTTCATGCTTATAATTTATTACATTGGAATCGTAATCACGATCCAATTCATCAGACCTACTAATTCAAAAAGAAACTGTTTTCTTTTTTAATATCAGTCGAGTACTACGCTTAGATTTAAAAATAAGTTGAGGTACCATAGAGCAGAACTCATCTGAGCAATTACCATGAAAGTATTTATAGTAAAGACAGAGGGATGCAACTATACGGCAATGGGAAAATGACTGAAGCCGAGATGCCAGATCAGCACCGATAATACTGCTGGTCCCTTTTTGGATTTTAGAAAAAGAGGTCAAGATAAATAGCAGGGGCACCGGACCATGTAGAATATTCTAAGTATGGACGAATGGTAGACATATAGATATGTAGGATAGATTCAGTCAGTTATGTGCCATACATGATGCACACTTAGGCGATCGTGCATTTCTCGATACATGATTGACAGTAGGTTGCCATTTCTTTCTGCGGTAGAGAGATTGCCATCCAAGGCTAAAGCTACTTATCCATTACTCCACCGTGTCACCGTAGGATAGATTAGAGAGAAAAATTGTCACAGTGAACCAACTTTCTTATTTAAGCAGCAATCTTTCTTTCAAAAAAATGTTTCGTTGAATATGACAGACAAGGAAAATTTTATTAATTTTTTATTTAGTCTTTCAAATATTCTTAAATTTTTACTTTTAGTGGCGGGTAAGGAAGTGTAAATATTTTCCGCAGTGTCTATTGTCCCAAGCGGTTCCGGTCGCTTCTTTAGCCATTTGCCAGGGGTTTTTTGTTAAATGTCGTTCATTTCTTTTCATGGTTATCTGTTTAATGTTATAGTTGTGTGGTGTTTATATATTAGTGGCGTTTATTCGGAGCCCTGAAAAAGATTTGGCGACTTTGTATTTAACAAAAAAAAAGAAAACTTTTAACACATCGTTTCCGTTGTTTAATAAGATCAAATTAATACTGGTTGCCATATGTTTTATATAGAGGGCTTCTCTGACAGCGAGATATTTTCGGTTAAGGGATTTCTGAAGGGTGATCGTTTTATCAATCAGAATCTTCCTTATGGATTTTTGTACATTGGGGTTGGCTAAATCTATTTTTATGGCACGTTGGTCAGATAAGTGACACGTGAGGCTTCTGCTCAAGGCCGCTCAATATATATATATATATATATATATATATATATATATATATATATATATATATAATATTTATTCAAACATAAACATGCAACATCATTACAAAAATAGCTATTTTGTTTCAACACTTCTGGTGTCTTATCAAGTGATGGTGTTGAATGTAGAATAAAGAGTTTTAAAAGATCAAATCAACCAAACATCTCTCAATAGGGGCAACGCTGTTACATAAGCTGCAATGACCAATCAAAATACAAGTATATGAGAATTCCAAAACTTTGACAACAAATCTTGGTTATAATAATTAATGCCTTAGTGTTAATGTTAGACTAAAATAGGAGTCGTTCTAACTAATTAACCTTAGTTTTTACTATAAATATAAATAGGGGTGTGTGTGAGAGTGAGAGAGAGAAAGAAAGGGAGAAACAAACGCAAAAGAGCAGCTCGAGTGTATGAACGAAGGGATAAGAATTAAGCAAAGAGGGTAAAGAAATATCAAGGAGAATGCACAACCATGATTAATTAATCAGCGGGGAACAAGAAAACAGAAACAGAATGAAAGACACAGGAGGAAAGATCGAAAGTTTTGAGAGATAGTAAAAAAAAAAAGAAGAAAGAAAATGGCTCTTGATTGCCGTCTAAAATGAAAAACAAATTACCAAAAGGCGTGTATTTAAAAATAAATTTAAATTAGTGAAACGTCAAGCAAGTTAGAGTGAAAAGAAGAATTCTTAATAACCAGTCGTAGCGTAGGACAGGCACGGGCGAGCTGACATCGCAGGTAGTCGTCGTGGTACGATTTGCACACATTTCACGCACACATGTACACAAAGCCCAGGGCATAAAAATAGTGGGTCAACCTTCCCATTTACAAAGATGCACGTCTACAGAATAGATACGAATAAACAGGGATATATATTCATACTAGATCGACAGTGATTGGTAAGACAAAATTTGTTACTTCTTTCTTTTGATAAGCAAGATCTACATGTGTCGAGAAAGTAAAAAGCTGACCTTTTTTCAGCCAATTCGTTTTCTCAAATCAGTGGTTAAAATGACTTTAAATTGATTAATCCTATAAATCTTAAAGACGACCCTATCGATTGTACTCTACAAAAACACAAAGAGCTTTATCAAAAAACGAAAACCGCATCACTTGACCACCTCAAATAGTAACAACAACAAGACCAAAAACCGGTGCCACATATAACTACAGAGTGCCCAGCAAAAAAGCGGCAAATTTATTCTTTGAGAAAATACATCCACTTTAATTGGTCCTTTTCAGTGGCCCTCTAAAAGCCCAGATGTGAATGTTATGGAATACTGTATTTGCAGCATATTCCTAACTCACTTGTAAAATCGTCGCCCCATTCGTCGACTATATTGATTCTCTAGCAATATAACCCGCCTTTGATCGGGTCTTTCATTACTGAGATTTTTTGCCGTTCATTTGGAGAAGTTTAAGTTTAAAGTCATCCCACCTGAAAATCAATATTAGTAACAACAATCGGGTGCAACTGAGGCACATCCCCCAAATGGGGGGGGGGGGTTAACAATTTGAATGGAGGTGCTGAAAAGGGCTTGTTTTTACGTTCTCAATCTTGCAAGCAAGGAATCTCTTCCATGAACAGTCATAATAATAATATACGATAATTTTTATTTATAATATATTTTTTTATATAATTCTAATAATCTTTTGCGTTAGATTTCAACTCCCTAAATTGATTGTACGCTGTTTTTTACAGACATTAAATTTTGCCTTTGATTTTTGCGCAAAGTGTAAAAAAAACAGTTTTTTCGATTTTTCACCTTCATGGTTGTAATTTTTTCCAGCCAATTTGGACTCAAAACCGGCACTGAAGAATTATCTATCAAACAAAATCAAATTCATCGAAATCGGATAAAAACTATGGAAACCTATAAAAAACACCCAATCGCGCACACACACGCACACATACATGCACACACATTTTGAAAATTGCCCTGGATTGGATCCAAGAGTGAAAGCATAATTAGGCAGATTTCAGCTCATGTTCGGCGTTGTTTTTTTCTCGGCTGAGCTTCGTATAGTTTTTCAAACCTGGCCTATGCTTCGTTCTCTGTGCAACGATGCTCTCTCTCCGCATAAAATTAATTCTATTGTTTACAAATATATTTGAAGTTGCGGTGTTGACTAAATAGGGAGAACGACTCAACGCCTGGACATGAGAATTAAACAGCATATTCCCACTAAGATCAGGAATCACACCTCGTCCTTAAATGGACGTGGCCCAAATACTTATGGTTCCGCCATATGTGAGCACCTCTTAAATAACAGAGGGTGTATACACACATACATACATACACATTTTGAGAATTATAGATATAGACTGAAGTGGAACTTAACTGAATCTTGAAATTAAATTCCTTTTGACACTATCCGCAAAGCTACTCCCTCCTCCTGGGTACCACGCTTACAACTTTGTGTTGAACATTCTGACTAAAATTTCAAACATCTACGATGATTGTTCAGTTTGTGCATGAATCATGAATTTCTTTCTGAATTTTCCCGCTTTTTCACTGGCTACTCTGTAAAAGAGAAAATAAAGATATAATCAAACTATTAACTTTCCACATGTTATATACCGTACCTATGAACACTAATGGGAATGCCCCAATCCTCATAAATACGTTGGACACTATTGTAAGTGGGGGTAATATGGTGTCTAAGTAGTCCACCACTAGCAGTGGTTTACCTATTTCACGCCGCTGGCGAGTATTGTATTTTGTTGATGTTATAAAGATTATCATTTCATTTCCAACCTCCATTTTGGTTATTCTTCATTTAGTAACCTATTCTAGGTTACAACATCACACTACCAAAGACAAATGCTTTTATTATTATATTAGAAAGAGGTATAACATTTAATGGACTTAAGAATTCCAATTTCCTAAAAAACAGTTTTAAGAAAAAGATTTTATACATTTCAGCCAACAATAACACAAACGCTTCAAGCAAAGAATGCGAAAAAAATGTTTCCGGTATAAAAAGGATTAATTTTACTATTACGTTTTTTTTTTCCTCACGCGCGCCAATAAATGACAGAAAGAGAATTGCCTCTGTTATTATTATTATTATTATTATTATTATTATTATTATTATTATTTTCTTTGATTTCTGGCGTTTACACATTTCTTTCCGCCCAGGGTCCTAAGGTTAGAAATGGCATCATGACACTTTCCACTGACAAAAAAAAATACATAGATAAAGCCCTTCGTAAAGTGTGGGCTGTACTTGTCAGAACAATTGTTTGTATCTCCTTGAGACATGGACTTCCAGGAATTTCTTCAATTAGTCTGCTGCAATCTTTTCCAACCAGTCCTAGGGCTCCAACTACAACAGGGATTGTAGATGTTCCCATATGCTACATTTTCAAGATTTCTATTTCAAGGTCCTTGTATTTTGACAGCTTTTTGAATATTTTCACAGATACATTACAGTCAGCAGAGACTGCCATATCAACAAGGAGGCACCGTTTTTGTTTGTGGTCTTTAATAACAATATCTGGGCGGTTGGCTTTGATTGTTCTGTCAGTGTGTATTGTGTAATCCCATAGAATTGTAACAGGTCCTATCTCCGTAACCGGGTCTGGGTGGTATTCATACCAGTTTCTTTCAGTTTCCTTCCCGTAGAAGTTGCATATTTTCCAGTGCAGATATTGGCCCACTCTGTCATGCCGGGTTTTATATTCAGTGGGTGTTAATATCGTGCAACCTGATTTTCGCACATTTATCTAATTCGAAGTCCATACTTCTTCTTCTTCTTCTTCTTCTTATTATTATTATTATTATTATTATTATTATTATTATTATTATTATTAAAATTAAAGACCGAATATTATTGAAACACCGGTTCCCGTACGATCACCGAAGTTATGAAACGTTGACCCTGGTCACTATCTAGATGGGTGACCGCTTGGGAATATCAGGAGCTGTAAATTTGGATGTGCGGTTGGTGTAATGGATAATGGCTCTGAATCGTTAATCAGGGAACTAAGTTCCAATTCTGGTTGGGTTCGTTATATTCACTAACGCGCAAATACCCTTGGGAAAGTTAACCATCCACCTTCTTTCCGAGCTACGGGTGAATTAATAACACTTGTATCACTAAAACAGCATTATCGCCAAAATGAACCTTAAAATCTAAAAATAGTAGCTGGCTTTAAATAACCTGAAAAGGGTTGATAAGCCGTAGAAAACAAATAAATAAATATTATTATTGAATGAAGAAACAGTGCATCGGGAAGTATCGCTGGGATACGTATATATGTATCCCAAAATGCCCAGTGTGATAAGAGATAAGATAGGCATTACAACCGAACATAGGTAGTAATGTGACAGGTAGAAATACCTTTATGTTTGCTCGTCCGCTCCGCTCCACTCAAACGATTCCCGAAATGACTCCTAAGTCGCCTGAGTCGCGTCATCCTTCGCGCTTAAAAGAAAAATCTCTCGACAACCGGCCATGACGTTTGACCGCATAATCAGAGGTACACAGCGCGTCGGCTCCTAGGGGCCATACCGAAGTGGTTGAGGTCAAGCAACCGACAAGTAAATCTGCGCTACTGAAAAGGAAATTAACCGCAAGCCACTTTAATTATTCAAGCTAAAACATATACGGGTTAACATCTCCAATCAATTAAGCTTATAAGATCATGAGAGATGTACCAGGTGTAGCATGAAGGCATTATTATTATTATTAATATTATTATTATTATTATTAAAACAGCCATATTTTCGCCTCTGTTCTCTTATAAAAGCTAGAGACGGTTTTCTATGATTGTATTATTAATACTCTATCACGGCGAATAACTTGTTTCTTCTTTCTTTTCTTATTATGTGTCCTGTCCTTTCAGGACGTAGGCGATCATGGCTCTCCATTTCCCCCTGTCCCTTGTGGCTCTCAATAAGTTTAGTCTTCATGCCGCCTCCCCCAGACCACGTTCTGTCATCCAGTTGCTTAAGCCCGTCAGGTGTCATGCGTTGCTTTCCCTTGTCTCTCATTCCTTCTATTCGACCTGTGAGTATCAGATTTTCCAAACCCTTCTTTCGCATTATGTGTCCCAGAAACTTCAGCTGCCTCTTCTTGATTTTAAGTATAAGATTCCTCCTTGTTTGCAACCACTCTAAGACCTCCTCGTTGCTCATATGCCCGGTCCATGATATCCTCAACATCCTTCTGCAGAACCACATCTCTGTCGCCTCGAGTCTCTTCTTTATCTTTGCGGAAATCGTCCAACATTCGAAGGACAGATGTCACGTAACAGCTCAGTATTCTTTTCTTTGTTACCAAAGAAATCATCTTGTCTCGCAGTACTCTGCCCAGCTTTTGGAATGCGTCATTGGCCATAGAAATACGTCTACGGACCTCAATCGTACTTACCGTCCTCTAGAAAGACACTTCCCATATATTTAAACTTCCGTGTCTCCTTGATTGTAGTACCCCCAACCTGCAAATTGCATTTCAGGCTCATCCTTTTACTGACGACCATGCATTCTGTCTTCTTGTAGTTTATGCTTAGTCCTTTCTTCTCACTCTCCGTCACTAACTTCTGTAGGAAATTTTGTAATTTCTTTTCCGTATCTGCTATCAGTACTGTGTCATCTACGTATCTTATGTTATTAAGATTGTGGCCACCAATGCTAAATCCCGGTAGGGTTTTCAATTCTCTCAGGATTGCCTTGCTTTATAGGTTGAATAGGTCGGGTGAGAAGACGCATCCTTGCGTTACGACCATTTCTATTTTTGTGTATTCGCTGAACTTGTTCCCTATGCACAGGCATGTTGTTTGCAGCCAGTATAGTTTCTTGATTATTCTGATATCTTTCCCGAATAGGTCAAGGTTGCTGAGCAGTTCCAGCAGATCCTTGTGGCGTACTCTGTCGAAGGCATTTGCTTAGTCTATGAAACATTGGTAATCGCTCCACTATCTTTTCTAAAACGTCATACTAATTCACAGTTGATAAAAAAGGAAGTGGAGTGCTATAATCTCCTACGTCCTGAAGGGACATGGCGTTTTAAACAAAAGATGGTTAGCTCGTGTTATGTTAAATTCTTGCGATGTGACCTTAGAGTCAAAAAAAAAAAAAATATATATATATATATATATTATTTAATGAAACGTATGAACGAAAAGATGCTGCCTAAATACACACACAATATATATATATATATATATATATATATATATATATAGTACAGGTGGTATATAATCCAGGTGGATCCTAGTAATATTGATTATTAAAACTGATCCACAGAGAACTCGATGTTTTTTTTTTATTTTAACAGAGCATATGTATTTTTACAGCAAAACACACTCCGGGACTTTTATGAGAAACGCCATATAGTAGGAACTGATATTAAACTACAAACAACAAGCCCTGGCCATAAATAATTTCCAACCCCAGACCGCTCCCCCCCACCCGGGATAAGATAACTTACGCCCCCACCAATTGCTAACACAAACCTACTCTCATTTAAAAAGGCGTCTACTAGAAGAGGGCTGACATTGAAAACAATGCTCCGAGAGAGACACTTAGGGGATGATGATAGCCGTGTACAGAACGGCTTGAAATAGACTATCTCCATGTTAAGGTAATTTTTGTTTTTTATTTGCTGTAATATATATATATATATATGTGTGTGTGTGTGTGTGTGTGTGTTAAAAGGAATATTTAGACTGCAAGTATTTATTCAAAGAAAAAAGAATCGACAATTTTTGTTTATTTATTTTATTTCATTTTTACAATTTTGGAATTGAAAAAATATAACAAAATATTAAATAATTTTAGAAAAGAAAAATTTTTTTAAAACTTCGAATTAGGAAAATGCAATAAAAAAAATTAAACGGACAGCCATTGTTGATTCTTTTTAATCAAACTTCTTTGGAAATATATAATATTTATAGACTTAAGTATAAACCAGACTAATCTCTACCTAAAGACTCAAGTGTAAACTCAACTAATGTGTACCTATAAACGCGACACACGTATAAATTCGATCAGTGTTTAACAATAGATTCTAGTATAAACATGTGTAATGTTTACCTATAAACTCAATTATAATCACGATTAATGTTTAATTATATTGGTCTTGTGCCAGTCTAAGTTAAAATGTCCGTAAATATCTAAACATATTGATGCATGCGTACAAAAAACAGGAGAGAGACGGTAAAATGTTGCAAATATTTATTTGAAAAATTAATTATACTTTATAGATGCAGCCGAGCAACGAAGGGCATGGCGGTCGCGCAACGAGGCATAGTACACAATTGTCAGCGGTTATTAATTACAGTGAACGGCGAAAGGGGCAAAGGTGGGGGTCGGAATGAGATGATGAGGGGATTTGTGGTTCATGTTTGCAGAGATGTGTATTTGCAGAGAATTAGTCACCTGCGCGTGTACGTGCGCAGATTTGCAATTAAAGAAAGCAAGAGAGAGAAGGAAATGAAATGTAGTAGTGAATAAATTGTTACGAGGATAAACCTTATACAAGGACACATCCAACACAGTGATTCAAAGAGAAAAAGTGATTAGGAGCAACAGATTAAATAATGCATACGCATATATATATATATATATATATATATATATATATATATGTGTGTGTGTGTGTGTGTGTGTGTGTGTCCAAAGAAGTTTGATTAAAAAGAATCAACAATGGCTGCATGTTCAATTTTTTTAAAGTTATTTTCCTAATTCGTATTTTTAATTTCTTTTTTATTCTTTTCTAAAATTATTAAATTTTTTGTTATATATTTTCAATTCAAATGGAAAAAATTAAATAAAATAAAAATAAACGGACATCGGTTCTTTCAATCAACATTCTTTGAATAAATTCTTGCAGTCTAAATATTCCTTTTTATACATACATACACACATACACACACACACACACACACATATATATATATATATATATATATATATATTCTGTTTATACGTTATTTTATGGATAAGCAGAAAATATATTAAAATATTTGGTGGATTTAATCCATTTCATTTTATATATATATATATATATATATATATATATATGATATCGCACATTGAATGCTGAATGTAAATAAAATAGTGCTCGATATAATGTAACAGAGCTATTAAGTATATATTAATAAATATACATTTTTTCTTTACCAGTATCACGACAATATGAATAAAGACAAAGGGGAAACTTATCTTAGCCGACGCGTTTCGTCCTCTGATGAACATTATTAAGGCAAATGTAAAGTAACGTTTATAAATATTCATGAGGCTAACTGGAAATTCTTGGTAAATTATGGTGGATTCTAAGTGATGTAACTTATTAAACAAATTAAGTAAATTTTTTTTTCATTTTTTGTAATGTAATTAATATTTAGATTATCTTAGTTTTGGATTAATTTATGTATTATACTTTTTAAATAACAGCAGGTTATGAATTTAATCATTTTCTTTTAATTTGAAAACATGTTTATAGCCATGCATCTTGTCTTGAGAAAATAGTAATTGTGTCAAGAATGAAGACCTTGGAAAAAATCCAGAGTGCAGATTTATATTTTGATAAGATTCAATAGTTGCACTCTAGATAATTTTCTTTTTAAGTTTCTCGTTTTAAAGACTCATAATCTGCAACTGATCGTTTCTCGTTTTAAAGACTCATAATCTGCAACTGATCGTTTCTCGTTTTAAAGACACATAATCTGCAACTGATCGTTTCTTGTTTTAAAGACTCATAATCGGCAAATGATCATTTCTCGTTTAAAGACTCATAATCTGCAACTGACAGTCGTTTCTCGTTTTAAAGACTCATAATCTGCAACTGATCGTTTCTCGTTTTAAAGTCTCATAATCTGCAACTGATCGTTTCTCGTTTTAAAGACTCATAATCTACCTTTGATCGTTTCTCGTTTTAACGACTCAAATCTAACTATCGTTTCCCGTTTTAACGACTCATAATCTGCAACTGATCGTTTCTCGTTTTAAAGACTCATAATCTGCAACTGATCGTTTCTCGTTTTAACGACTCATAATCGGCAACTGATCGTTTCTCGTTTTAACGACTCAAATCTGCAACTGATCGTTTCTCGTTTTAAAGATTCGCGAACGGCAACTGATCGTTTCTCGTTTGATCGTTTCTCGTTTTGAACGACTCGTTTTAAAGCAACTGATCGTTTCTCGTTTTAAAGACTCTTAATCTGCAACTGATCGTTTCTCGTTTTAAAGACTCATAATCTGCAACTGATCGTTTCTCGTTTTAAGACTCATAATCTGCAACTGATCGTTTCTCGTTTTAAAGACTCATAATCTGCAACTGATCGTTTCTCGTTTTAAAGACTCATAATCTGCAACTGATCGTTTCTCGTTTTAAAAGACTCATAATCGGCAACTGATCGTTTCTCGTTTTAAGACTCATAATCGGCAACCTATCGTTTCTCGTTTTTAAAGACTCATAATCTGCAACTGATCGTTTCTCGTTTTAAAGACTCATAATCTGCAATTGATCGTTTCTCGTTTTAAAGACTCATAATCTGCAACTGATCGTTTCTCGTTTTAAAGACTCATAATCTGCAACTGATCGTTTCTCTTTTAAAGACTCATAATCGGCAACTGATCGTTTCTCGTTTTAAAGACTCATAATCAAAACTGATCGTTTCTCGTTTTAAAGACTCATAATCTGCAACTGATCGTTTCTCGTTTTAAAGACTCATAATCTGCAACTGATCGTTTCTCGTTTTAAAACTCATAATCTGCAACTGATCGTTTCTCGTTTTAAAACTCATAATCTGCAAATCGATTTCTCGTTTTGCAACGACTCATTCGGCAACTGATCGTTTCTCGTTTTAACGACTCATAATCTGCAACTAATCGTTTCTCGTTTTAAAGACTCATAATCGGCAACTGATCGTTTCTCGTTTTAAAACTCATAATCTGCAACTGATCGTTTCTCGTTTTAAAGACTCATAATCTAAAATCTACAAATGATCGTTTCTCGTTTTAAAGACATAATCGGCAACTGATCGTTTCTTTTTAAGACTCATAATCGAAAGCAACTGATCGTTTCTCGTTTTAAAGACTCATAATCTGCAACTGATCGTTTCTCGTTTTAAAGACTCATAATCGGCAATCGTTTCTCGATCGTTTCTACCTTGATCGTTTTTTTAAACCATAATCTAATCGTTTTAACGACTCAAATCTACAACTGTCGTTTCTCGTTTTAAAGACTCATAATCTGCAACTGATCGTTTCTCGTTTTAACGACTCATAATCTGCAACTGATCGTTTCTCGTTTTAAAGACTCATAATCTGCAACTGATCGTTTCTCGTTTTAAAGATCGTTCGTTCTCGTTTTAAAGACTCATAATCTGCAACTGATCGTTTCTCGTTTTAAAGACTCATAATCTGCAACTGATCGTTTCTCGTTTTAAAAACTCATAATCGGCAACTTCGTTTCTCGTTTTTAAAGACTCATAATCTGCAACTGATCGTTTCTCGTTTTAAAGACTCATAATCGGCAACTGATCGTTTCTCGTTTTAAAGACTCATAATCGGCAAAATGATCGTTTCTCGTTTTAACGACTCATAATCTGCAACTGATCGTTTCTCGTTTTAAAGACTCATAATCTACAACTGATCGTTTCTCGTTTTAAAGACTCATAATCGGCAACTGATCGTTTCTCGTTTTAAAGACTCATAATCTGCAACTGATCGTTTCTCGTTTTAAAGACTCATAATCTGCAACTGATCGTTTCTCGTTTTAAAGACTCATAATCGGCAACTGATCGTTTCTCGTTTTAAAGACTCATAATCTGCAATTGATCGTTTCTCGTTTAAAGACTCATAATCGGCAACTGATCGTTTCTCGTTTTAAAGACTCATAATCTGCAACTGATCGTTTCTCGTTTTAAAGACTCATAATCTGCAACTGATCATTTCTCGTTTTAAAGACTCATAATCGGCAACTGATCGTTTCTCGTTTTAAAGACTCATAATCTTTCTCGTTTTAAAGACTCATCGCAATTGATCGTTTCTCGTTTTTAAAGATAATCAACTGATCGTTTCTCGTTTTAAGACTCATATCTGCAACTGATCGTTTCTCGTTTTAAAGACTCATAATCGGCAACTGATCGTTTCTCGTTTTAAAGACTCATAATCGGCAACTGATCGTTTCTCGTTTTAAGACTCATAATCTGCAACTGATCGTTTCTCGTTTTAAAGACTCATAATCGGCAAATCGTTTCTCGTTTTAAAGACTCACTCGATCGTTTCTCGTTTCTCGTTTTAACGACTCATAATCTGCAACTGATCGTTTCTCGTTTTAAAGACTCATAATCTGCAACTGATCGTTTCTCGTTTTAACGACTCATAATCTGCAACTGATCGTTTCTCGTTTTAAAGACTCATAATCTGCAACTGATCGTTTCTCGTTTTAAAGACTCATAATCGGCAACTGATCGTTTCTCGTTTTAAAGACTCATAATCTGCAACTGATCGTTTCTCGTTTTAACGACTCATAATCTGCAACTGATCGTTTCTCGTTTTAAAGACTCATAATCTGCAACTGATCGTTTCTCGTTTAAAAGACTCATAATCCTGCAACTGATCGTTTCTCGTTTTAAGACTCATAATCTGCAACTGATCGTTTCTCGTTTTAAAGACTCATAATCAGCAACTGATCGTTTCTCGTTTAAAGACTCTCATAATCGCAACTGATCGTTTCTCGTTTTAAAGACTCATAATCCAACTGATCGTTTCTCGTTTAAAGACTCATAATCTGCAACTGATCGTTTCTCGTTTTAAAAGACTCATAATCTGCAACTGATCGTTTCTCGTTTAAAGACTCATAATCTGCAACTGATCGTTTCTCGTTTTAAAGACTCATAATCGGCAACTGATCGTTTCTCGTTTTAAAGACTCATAATCGGCAACTGATCGTTTCTCGTTTTAACGACTCATAATCTGCAACTGATCGTTTCTCGTTTTAAAGACTCATAATCGGCAACTGATCGTTTCTCGTTTTAAAGACTCATAATCTGCAACTGATCGTTTCTCGTTTTAAAGACTCATAATCGGCAAATGATCGTTTCTCGTTTAAAGACTCATAATCGGCAACTGATCGTTTCGTTTTAAAGACTCATAATCTGCAACTGATCGTTTCTCGTTTTAAAGACTCATAATCTGCAACGATCGTTTCTCGTTTTAAAGACTCATAATCGGCAACTGATCGTTTCTCGTTTTAAAGACTCATAATCTGCAACTGATCGTTTCTCGTTTTAAAGACTCATAATCTTTTCAACTGATCGTTTCTCGTTTTAAAACTTTTAAAGACTCATAATCTGCAACTGATCATTTCTCGTTTTAAAGACTCATAATCTGCAAATAGATCGATTCTCGTTTTTAAAGACTCATAATCGGCAACTGATCGTTTCTCGTTTTAAAGACTCATAATCGGCAACTGATCGTTTCTCGTTTTAAAGACTCATAATCTGCAAATGATCGTTTCTCGTTTTAAAGACTCATAATCGGCAACTGATCGTTTCTCGTTTAAAGACTCATAATCTACAACTGATCGTTTCTCGTTTTAAAGACTCATAATCTGCAACTAATCGTTTCTCGTTTTAAAGACTCATAATCGGCAACTGATCGTTTCTCGTTTTAAAGACTCATAATCGGCAAAAGACTGATCGTTTCTCGTTTTAAAGACTCATAATCTAAACTGATCTTTTCTCGTTTTAACGACTCATAATCTGCAACTGATCGTTTCTCGTTTTTAAAGACTCATAATCTGCAACTGATCGTTTCTCGTTTTAACGACTCATAATCTGCAACTGATCGTTTCTCGTTTTAACGACTCGTTTTTCTCGTTTTAACGACTCATAATCAACAACTGATCGTTTCTCGTTTTAAAGACTCATAATCTGCAACTGATCGTTTCTCGTTTTAAAGACTCATAATCTGCAACTGATCGTTTCTCGTTTTAAGACTCATAATCTACAACTGATCGTTTCTCGTTTTAAAGACTCATAATCTACAACTGATCGTTTCTCGTTTTAAAGACTCATAATCGGCAACTGATCGTTTCTCGTTTTAAAGACTCATAATCGGCAACTGATCGTTTCTCGTTTTAAAGACTCATAATCTGCAACTGATCGTTTCTCGTTTTAAAGACTCATAATCTGCAATTGATCGTTTCTTGTTTTAACTCACTCGGCAAAAGACTCATAATCCGGCATCGTTTCTCGTTTTAAAGACTCATAATCGGCAACTGATCGTTTCTCGTTTTAAAGACTCATAATCGGCAACTGATCGTTTCTCGTTTTAAAGACTCATAATCGGCAACTGATCGTTTCTCGTTTAAAGACTCATAATCTGCAACTGATCGTTTCTCGTTTTAAAAACTCATAATCTGCAGCTCATGATCGTTTCTCGTTTTAAAGACTCATAATCGGCAACTCGATCATTTCTCGTTTTAAAGACTCATAATCTGCAACTGATCGTTTCTCGTTTTAAAGACTCATAATCGGCAACTGATCGTTTCTCGTTTTAAGACTCATTTAAAGACTAAAGAGTTTAAAGGCTCATAATCATGATCGTTTCTCGTTTAATCATAATCAACTGATCGTTTCTCGTTTTAAAGACTCATAATCGGCAACGCTGATCGTTTCTCGTTTTAAAGACTCATAATCTGCAACTGATCGTTTCTCGTTTTAAAGACTCATAATCTGCAACTGATCGTTTCTCGTTTTAAAGACTCATAATCGGCAACTGATCGTTTCTCGTTTTAAAGACTCGCATAATCTGCAATTGATCGTTTCTCGTTTTAAAGACACATCGTTTCTCGTTTTATCTATAATCAACAGCATCGTTTCTCGTTTTAAAGACTCATAATCGGCAAATGATCGTTTCTCGTTTTAAAGACTCATAATCTGCAACGGATCGTTTCTCGTTTTAAAGACTCATAATCTGCAACTGATCGTTTCTCGTTTTAAGACTCATAATCGGCAACTGATCGTTTCTCGTTTTAAAGACTCATAATCTGCAAATGATCGTTTCTCGTTTTAAAGACTCATAATCGGCAACTGATCGTTTCTCGTTTTAAAGACTCATAATCGGCAACTGATCGTTTCTCGTTTTAAAGACTCATAATCTGCAACTGATCGTTTCTCGTTTTAAAGACTCATAATCGGCAACTGATCGTTTCTCGTTTTAAAGACTCATAATCTGCAACTGATCGTTTCTCGTTTTAAAGACTCATAATCTGCAAACTGATCTTTTACACTCGCATCGTTTCTCGTTTTAAAGACTCATAATCTGCAACTGATCGTTTCTCGTTTTAAAGACTCATAATCAGCAACTGATCGTTTCTCGTTTAAAGACTCAAATCACTCATAATCTTTCTCGCAACGTTTCTCAATTTTAACGACTCATAATCGTTTCTCGTTTTAAAGACTCATAATCGGCAACTGATCGTTTCTCGTTTTAACGACTCATAATCTGCAACTGATCGTTTCTCGTTTTAAAGACTCATAATCGGCAACTGATCGTTTCTCGTTTTAAAGACTCATAATCGGCAACTGATCGTTTCTCGTTTTAAAGACTCATAATCTGCAACTTCTCGTTTTAAAGACTCAAGTTTTTCTCGTTTTAACGACTCATAATCTGCAACTGATCGTTTCTCTCGTTTTAAAGACTCATAATCTGCAACTGATCGTTTCTCGTTTTAAAGACTCATAATCTGCAAATGATCGTTTCTCGTTTTAAAGACTCATAATCTGCAACTGATCGTTTCTCGTTTTAAAGACTCATAATCGGCAACTGATCGTTTCTCGTTTTAAAGACTCATAATCTGCAACTGATCGTTTCTTGTTTTAAAGACTCTCATCAACTAATCGTTTCTCGTTTTAAAGACTCATAATCGGCAACTGATCGTTTCTCGTTTTAACGACTCATAATCTGCAACTCATAATCTGCAATTTTCTTTCGTTTTAAAGACTCATAATCGGCAACTGATCGTTTCTCGTTTTAAAGACTCATAATCGGCAACTGATCGTTTCTCGTTTTAAAGACTCATAATCTGCAACTGATCGTTTCTCGTTTTAAAGACTCATAATCTGCAACTGATCGTTTCTCGTTTTAAAGACTCATAATCTGCAATTGATCGTTTCACTTTTTAAAGACTCATAATCGGCAACTGATCGTTTCTCGTTTTAAAGACTCAATCGGCAATCGTTTCTCGTTTTAACGCTCAAATCTACAACTGATCGTTTCTCGTTTTAAAGACTCATAATCGGCAACTGATCGTTTCGTTTTAAGTTTTAAAGACTCATAATCTGCAACTGATCGTTTCTCGTTTTTAAATCTGATCTGATCGTTTCTCGTTTTAAAGACTCATAATCTGCAACTGATCGTTTCTCGTTTTAAAGACTCATAATCTGCAACTGATCGTTTCTCGTTTTAAAGACTCATAATCGGCAACTGATCGTTTCTCGTTTTAAAGACTCATAATCTGCAACTGATCGTTTCTCGTTTTAAAGACTCATAATCGGCAAATGATCGTTTCTCGTTTTAAAGACTCATAATCGGCAACTGATCGTTTCTCGTTTTAAAGACTCATAATCTGCAACTGATCGTTTCTCGTTTTAAAGACACATAATCTGCAACTGATCGTTTCTTGTTTTAAAGACTCATAATCGGCAAATGATCATTTCTCGTTTTAAAGACTCATAATCTGCAACTGATCGTTTCTCGTTTTAAAGACTCATAATCTGCAACTGATCGTTTCTCGTTTTAAAGACTCATAATCGGCAACTGATCGTTTCTCGTTTTAAAGACTCATAATCGGCAACTGATCGTTTCTCGTTTTAAAGACTCATAATCTGCAACTGATCGTTTCTCGTTTTAAAGACTCATAATCTGCAACTGATCGTTTCTCGTTTTAAAGACTCATAATCTGCAACTGATCGTTTCTCGTTTTAAAGACTCATAATCGGCAACTGATCGTTTCTCGTTTTAAAGACTCATAATCTGCAACTGATCGTTTCTCGTTTTAAAGACTCATAATCTGCAACTGATCGTTTCTCGTTTTAAAGACTCATAATCGGCAAATGATCATTTCTCGTTTTAAAGACTCATAATCTGCAACTGATCGTTTCTCGTTTTAAAGACTCATAATCGGCAAATGATCATTTCTCGTTTTAAAGACTCATAATCGGCAACTGATCGTTTCTCGTTTTAAAGACTCATAATCTGCAACTGATCGTTTCTCGTTTTAAAGACTCATAATCTGCAACTGATCGTTTCTCGTTTTAAAGACTCATAATCTGCAACTGATCGTTTCTCGTTTTAAAGACTCATAATCTGCAAATGATCGTTTCTCGTTTTAAAAACTCATAATCGGCAAATGATCGTTTCTCGTTTTAAAGACTCATAATCTCGCAACTGATCGTTTCTCGTTTTAAAGACTCATAATCTACAATTGAAAAGACTCATAATCGGCAACTGATCGTTTCTCGTTTTAAAGACTCATAATCTGCAACTGATCGTTTCTCGTTTTAAGACTCATAATCAGCAACTGATCGTTTCTCGTTTTAATCTGCAACTGCAACGTTTTAAAGACTCATCGTTTTTTCTCGTTTTAAAGACTCATAATCTGCAACTGATCGTTTCTCGTTTTAAAGACTCAACTAATCTAAACAAATGATCGTTTCTCGTTTTAAAGACTCATAATCGGCAACTGATCGTTTCTCGTTTTAACGACTCATAATCTGCAACTGATCGTTTCTCGTTTTAAAGACTCATAATCGTTTCAACTCATCGTTTCTCGTTTTAAAGACTCATAATCTGCAACTGATCGTTTCTCGTTTTAAAGACTCATAATCTGCAACTGATCGTTTCTCGTTTTAAAGACTCATAATCGTTTCTCGATCGTTTTTCTCGTTTTTAACGACTCATAATCTGCAACTTTTCTCGTTTTAAAGACTCATAATCGGCAACTGATCGTTTCTCGTTTTAAAGACTCATAATCTGCAACTGATCGTTTCTCGTTTTAACGACTCATAATCTGCGTTTCGTTTCTCGTTTAAAGACTCATAATCTGCAACTGATCGTTTCTCGTTTGAAAGACTCAAATCGGCAACTCGTTTCTCGTTTTAAAGACTCGTTTCTCGTTTTATCTGGCAACTGATCGTTTCTCGTTTTAAAGACTCATAATCTGCAACTGATCGTTTCTCGTTTTAAAGACTCATAATCTGCAACTGATCGTTTCTCGTTTTAAAGACTCATAATCTCAACTGATCTTTTCTCGTTTTAAAGACTCATAATCTGCAACTGATCGTTTCTCGTTTTAAAGACTCATAATCTGCAACTGATCGTTTCTCGTTTTAAAGACTCATAATCTACAACTGATCGTTTCTCGTTTTAAAGACTCATAATCGGCAACTGATCGTTTCTCGTTTTAAAGACTCATAATCTGCAACTGATCGTTTCTCGTTTTAAAGACTCATAATCTACAACTGATCGTTTCTCGTTTTAACGACTCATAATCTGCAACTGATCGTTTCTCGTTTTAAGACTCATAATCTGCAACTGATCGTTTCTCGTTTTAAAGACTCATAATCTGCAACTGATCGTTTCTCGTTTTAACGACTCAAATCTGACTCATCGTTTCTCGTTTTATCAAATCTGCAACTGATCGTTTCTCGTTTTAACGACTCATAATCTGCAACTGATCGTTTCTCGTTTTAAAGACTCATAATCTCGTTTCTCGTTTTAACGACTCTCGTCTACAACTGACTTTCTCGTTTTAAAGACTCAAATCGTCGTTTCTCGTTTTAACGACTCATAATCTACAACTGATCGTTTCTCGTTTTAAAAACTCATAATCTGCAACTGATCGTTTCTCGTTTTAAAGACTCATAATCTGCAACTGATCGTTTCTCGTTTTAAAGACTCATAATAGGCAACTGATCGTTTCTCGTTTTAAAGATCATAATCTGCAACTGATCGTTTCTCGTTTTAAAGACTCATAATCTGCAACTGATCGTTTCTCGTTTTGAAAGACTCGTAATCTGCAACTGATCGTTTCACGTTTTAAGACTCATAATCTGCAACTGATCGTTTCTCGTTTTAAAGACTCGTAATCTGCAACTGATCGTTTCTCGTTTTAACGACTCATAATCTGCAACTGATCGTTTCTCGTTTTAAAGTCTCATAATCTGCAACTGATCGTTTCTTGTTTTAAAGACTCATAATCGGCAACTGATCGTTTCTCGTTTTAACGACTCATAATCGGCAACTGATCGTTTCTCGTTTTAAAAACTCATGATCTGCAACTGATCGTTTCTCGTTTTAAAGACTCATAATCTGCAACTGATCGTTTCTCGTTTTAAAGACTCATAATAGGCAACTGATCGTTTCTCGTTTTAAAGATATAATCTGCAACTGATCGTTTCTAGTTTTAACGACTCATAATCTGCAACTGATCGTTTCTCGTTTTAAAGACTCATAATCGGCAACTGATCTTTTCTCGTTTTAAAGACTCATAATCGGCAACTGATTGTTTCTCGTTTTAAAGACTCATAATCGGCAACTGGTCGTTTCTCGTTTTAAACACTCATAATCTTCAACTGATCGTTTCTCGTTTTAAAATTGTTGGTTTGTCGTTTTAAATCGGCATATTCAACAATTGATTATCTGTCGTTTTAAAGCGTGGTAATCGACAATCGATGTTGTGTGATTTAAACGTTATAATCGATATTCAACCTTTGTCTTTTTAAAATGTCATAATCGACAATTGTACCTCTCTTGTCTTAAATCGTCATAATCACCAATTGATCGGTCACCTGTCAAGTGTAATTTTTCGTATTTGTTGTATTTGCATCAGGATATGTTTATGTGAGTGTTAGGTCATTTGATTGATTTTTCATTATTTAACTTCCGTATTTATTTCATCCGGTTAACTGATGTCTCTGACACATTTAGTGATTGTTGTTGGGGGGTGTATTATTAATGCTGTTTTGTTTCTTGTAATAAATTTTGTTTACCATTGTAAATATTTTTTAGAGTTTCAAAATTTTTTAAAAGTTGTTTTTGTAGTCCCCATCCCCACTGACAAAATTGTACATATGGAGACTAGTTAGGACTTTATAGAATCTCTGAGGTATTATGATGGTTGTAGTGAGAATGTTAAATAAGAATGTGGCGTTTTGGTGCAAGTGTTATTGTAGCATGCCTCGATCAGTGATTGTGGCTAGCTAATTTTTAGTTTAAACAGATGAAGACCAGCCTTTCTCTTTCCCCATTAATGGCCTTGTGCCCTATTTGTACTTAGGTGCAATAAATATATTGACCATCTGTCGTTTACTCGACAATTCATACTTTGCCGTTTTAAAGCGTCATTATCGGCAATTGATGGTTTTTCATTTCAAATCCTCATAATCGACGACTGAATTCTGTCATGTTAAAGCTTCATGATCAACAACTGATGATCTGTCATTTTAATGTGTCAGAATTTGAAATTGATGCGTAATCCTTTTCAATTATCAATATTTATTTGTACGATAGTACAAAATGTGGTACAAGGCCAAAAAATGGGATTGGGGAAAAGGACGGTCTTCTTCTGTCTTAATTCTAAACTTAGCTAGCCAGAAACACTGACCCGAACATACCAACAATAGTCCTATCACCAAAACAACACATTCTCTTCTACCTTTCTTACTACATTCACCATAATACCTCAATGTCTGTATGAAATCCTAACTAGTCCCCATATGTACATTTCAAAGTCTGTGGGGAGGAGGGAATAAAACAAAATTTAAAAGCCCCAATGATTATTTACAATATGGTTTAATACTGTATACAAGAAAACAAAACAAAATAAGGTAAGTAATAACCCTCCCACAATCCCTAAATGTGGCAGAAATATCAATTAACTGGACGACAAAATGCGGGATTATAAACACTCACACAAACAAGCACTTATTCAATCACAACAACAATTACGAAAAACACGAAAACGTAGGGCACCCCGCATCTACCAAAGAACTGACATCACTGACCATCTAACGACAGAAGGGATGGGGAATTAAACTAAAGAAAAATAGGGACAAAAATAAAAGGGACCAATCAGCATACATACCCTAGCTAAGTGTTGTGGTAGGATCCACCTAATTTGCATAGTGGCGTACCGACCATATAAATATGGTTGGTACCGGGAAGAAAGGTAGGAATCAAGAGATTCAACCAGAGACTCTGCCCGACTGCGACTCAGTCAACACATTCTCCAGGAACGGTCTTACCAGGAATATACAAAAGACTATATATAAATATTATGTACACTTTCTTGTTCAATACATTTTGTTCTAAGTACATTTTGTGTTGCATTATTATTCCATGCATTAGTCAAGTTTCAACACTACGTTAACCAGAAACAGGAAACTAATGATTCAAACTAAACCTAAACTAGCCTAATATCGGGACGGGTTGCCTATATTCAACCCAGTAAGGACAAAATCCTGTACCTAACCGGCATCAAAATGCCACTCCAGGTCAGCCCCTTTCACTCTACACAGTCGCGCAAGATTTACCAACCTTCTGCCGAATTCTGAAGAAGAGAGTCGCCGCCTTTCCGTCCTAATCTTGACTTTAAGCTGATGCTTAAAGTACAAGATATCAGTTGGGAAGAAGTGAACTTTCCATAGAATCCCTTTTGACGTGTCGACCAAATCACAACTCTCATAACACCTAGCAGGCAGTGGAACACAAAGTTCAGCCTTCGTCAATGGCGGTGCCACATTGCTACAAACAGAAGAGGCCCCAAGGACAAAGGACTTTCCCTGCAGCATACGAACCATGAGGCTTTCAACAAACTTACACAACGTTTCTACCACCCTGCAAGGAAAGAAAACGTGACCCAGGGTCTCGACCTCCCCATCACAGCGTCGGCAGTTTGGAGATTTCTTCAAGCCCGCTGAGACAAGTTTTTTTCAAGTAATTATTTAACCGCTGCCCCACGCAGCAAGATGTGGCACAAGGCCGAGTTTAAAGTGGGGTATCCGAGCTCGTAGTCTCGGGCAAAAATTCACTGTAGACCACGTAAAAACGGAGTCAGTTTCCCGAGACGAGACTCCGCCCTTCGACAGAGCCTCGACTAGGGGATACCCTCTGACATGTGCCAGGTACGTTTTTTCAAGTATCATAATCAACATTTGATCGTCTCTCCTTTTGAAGCCTCATAATCGACAATTGATAAATGGTCTATCGTTTTAATGCATCATGATCTAACAATTGGTTTTCGTTTTAAAGCATCATAATCTGACAATTGGTTTTCGTTTAATAGCATCATAATCTGACAATTGATTTTCGTTTTAAAGCATTATAATCTGACAATTGGTTTTCGTTTTAAAGCATCATAATCTGACAATTGATTTTCGTTTTAAAGCATCATAATCTGACAATTGATTTTCGTTTTAAAGCATCATAATCTGACAATTGGTTTTCGTTTTATAGCATCATAATCTGACAATTGGTTTTCGGTTTATAGCATCATAATCTGACAATTGGTTTTCTTTTGAAAGCGTCATAATCGACACTTTATGGCCTGTTGACAGATCATCTTCTGAGATCAATCAACCTTCATACGAATAGAAAATTAATTCAGTAACTATACGCAAATAGAAAACGATGCAAGACTAGGATATTTCTTTTCACCCGGACTTCTTCAAACTTTATAATGAACTAATGCTACAAGAATTAGAATTTCTACTAGGATTCATTATTAGCGATCACATTCTTAATAACAGTAAGTATGCAGACGACATATTATTGTTAGCAGACACGAAAAGGAAAGTACATAAACTCCTAGAAAATTTTAAGGAAATCAAGAGAAAAATACTAAACATCAATTGTAAGAAGACAGAATCTCAAGATTTATTGCATATAAAATACAACTGAGGCACAAGGCTTAAAAGAGGGAAAGTGTGGAGGCTGGTTGTCACTTACTATCTTATACCTAGCTAATCCGATTCACGACTCATCCACTCTTTACAATTTGTATATCCACCACAAGAACTCATCAATCATCATACAATCCTTCATGTACCAAAATACCGTTTAGTCTATGGGGGCCTACAAAACGCACCTCCTGATATAAAAAAATAATTAGCATATAAAAATCTGTATATGATACGTAATGAGAGGGGGATGGTATGAACCCCCAAAAGAAAAGAAAATGTCAAAAACAAATATACAAATAAAAGATAATTGATGTTAGTTGGACCAGTCAAGGCCTCAAAAAAGATTTAGGAGAGGCCGCTTCATTCTGTATTTAGACAAAACCAAGTGTCTCTCTCACTAAGGAAGAGGCAAAGGATAAAATAAATACGGCTATGGGGAAGGAAAAAAGCTGACCCAGTCGAAATGAAAAACAAAAGAGCCAAAATTCAACTGGAGAGGTTAGGAATCTCGACTTGAATCATAACCAAAGCAGGAGCTGAGAACAGGCCGGAAACGACATTTACTCATATTAACTAGGTACACAAAAAGACCTATCCTAACCAGAGAGTGCTCCACAGTAAACCACCCTGATGTGACTTAGGTGAACTTAAAAAAGAAAATAAAGTCTAACCCCGTTCACCCGAACCAGACTCACCACAGTCACCAACCTTTCGCTGAAATTCGTTCAACCCAATCGCTTTCTATCAGTTCTAATCTTCATCTGGAGCTGATGCTCAAAAATCGGATCAGATCCTGATGAGAAAGACGGCCATCTCGCAAGACTTCCTCCGATCGCGTTGTCCAAACCACCATTCGGGCCGTCGCCAGCAGTGTAAGAAACACAATCCGTTTCACCCCAGAATACTGGGGCGACACATTATCTGTTGTCACTACGGCAGGTTGCCTCGCATATGTTTCGATCGTGACAATAGAATTCTATTTTCTATAATTTTATATTTCATAATTTTCATCCGTTTCTCCTGCCAAAAATATGAAATGCAATTCATCATACATGTTATAAATAATAAGCTATATTTCTTGCAATAACAATGGTATAATCAATAAATGATGAAAATAAATGACAATGGAGAAACTTGGTTGACAGATTAAAAGATTAAAAGATTAAAAGAGAAATAAAGTAAATAAAAGATATAAAGAAACTTTGAAAGAAAAGTGAACCTGTACTGAAACGAATTTAAAAATATTAAAGTCTCTGGTGACAGCGGAAAAATATCGTTGAATGATAAAATAAAAAATAAATTAATTAAAAAATATACAAAAATAAGGTAAGTGTTTTTTTTAATGGAAACGTAAATATATGAAGAACTGAGAAACAGAAAATATTAATATTGAAAAAAAATTATAAATAAAGAAATAAATTCTTTTAATGCCATTAAATTAAAAAATAAATTAAAAATTTAACCCTATCCCATGCAGCAATAGTGAGGAGCATTTTAGTCCGCGACCAACCTTCAAATGATACGGCGACGTTTGTGGCTGAGTTATTGATTTGAAACTCAGATATGTTATTAAAAATAACCTCTCGTAAAAAAAATTGTTGAATCATTCCAAAATTAATTGTGGATATAGTGAATGCGCTTTGACGGCCAATGATACGACATTTCTGTATTCAACATCTTTCTGTATTCAACATCTTTCTGTATTCAACATCTTTCTGTATTCAACATCTTTCTGTATTCAACATCTTAGCGCCTCTTTCAAATTGATCCTGCAGTGACATAACATACAGAGTGGTCTGAAAGTCTTGTCAGCCCTTACCAAAAAGTAATGGGAACAAGTAATATAGTAATACAAAGCACATGTACTTTATTCACTTTTATTGACGCTGTCACACATGGAGAAGGTCTGTACTGAAATAAGATGAATGAAGAGAAAACAGAGAGAGAGAGAGAGAGAGAGAGCTTACACGTGTTTTGTTTATATAAGATAGTGTATCACGTGACTGGCTCAAACCTTAGTGAGCGGGAAATTTCATTACTCGCGTGCAGGATATCTGATTGGTCGGAATTGACCAATCAACGAGCTAGTTTTGAGGAGATTAACCAATGAATGCTTGTCGCATGATTTGTATGTATGATGGAGATGATTATTACCAGACTGTCACACATCGAGAACGTCTTTATTGTAAGCCATCATTTTCGTGTCAGCCAACGGAAATATAAAATTATATTATGTATGAGTGACAAGACTTTCAGACCACGCTGTAGAATCAAAGATGAAATTGCAAAAATATCCTTATCAGTAATCAAATGAAAGAATGATAAAATGTCAGTGATCAGTTTTATATTGTTTTTTAATATTAAACACATCCTCCATTTCTTGGCCATAGTATAGAGTGATCCGAAAGTCTTGTCACCCCCTACTGAAAAGTAATGGTAACAAGTAATATGGACTGGATTCAGTTTATTCACTTTCATTGACGCTGTCACACATCGAGAAGGTTCTTATGAACACCATCATTTTCAAGGCACCAAATGATGTGGCGCCATGTCCTGTGTGATATTTTACGAAGCTGTGGTTTCTTAATCATTGCAAAGGCTCTCCGAACGGCGTCCTTCAACTGATGGGCATTTTGGTATCGTTCATGTGAAACCCTCTCCTTGATAATACCCCCACAGAGCGTTGAAATATATTAATTATATTATGTGTGGGTGACAAGACTTTCAGACCACTCTGTAGATTGCCTTATACAAACGCTTTCTACATGGACCATCCTGTTTCCGCTGATATTTTTATATTCAAGAAAGGTAAGTTAATAGTTGAGACATATTGTGGCAGGGGGTGGGGAATATCACCCTTGAAATAATAATAATGATAATAAAGGAGATTATACTGGAAAAGAGGAAAAGGGTGTTTTCAAAAGAATCAAGATGTTAAAAATGCTGTAAAGACTTTGAAATGTAAATGTTACAGATTTTATTTAGAAAACGAAATACAATCTTTTTTTATCTCTTTACGCCTACAAAAGATATCAGATTATTAATAGAAAATAGAATTTAGAATGTCTTGATCTAAAGGTTATTTTTATCGATAACAAGACCGCATGAATCTATGTAACGTTTACTAAAATTGCTCAGAGCTATTAATAGATAAACTTAGAACAATGGCAATACGGGCAGGGTATTGAAAGATGAAACGGGCATGAAGTTTTAATTTAGAAGTGTGTCGGAAAATGGGTCTATCCCGTTCCTAATAAAAGTATGTCAGTACATTCACAAAAAAAAAAAAAAACAAATACGTCACCGGTTTCTAAATAAAGAGGCATGCCAACCGGAAGAAGAGAGAGTTGGGTTAGAGATAGTCGGAGAGTTGAGTTGGAGACTCGATGAAGAGAGGAACTGACGTCAGAGTTTGGAACAAAGCATGTGCTGTTGATATAAGTACGAAGAAGCGAACTACTTCCTCCAACAGCTAAGACTACTAAGTTACTGTTACTATTATTATTACCACTGAGAACGGAAACGTCGAACAAGCTACAGGGATCAAAAAGGGTTAAAACGAAGCCACCTCTCTCCTTTAAGGAAATTATTTTTTTTTTTGTTTTTGTTGATCATCGTTCATATACAAGAGTCATTCAACTTTTTGTCACGAGATTTGTATTATTATATAATAGCTAGAAAAAGGCAAAATGTATAAGGCATTTTTTTATAAAGCTAAAAAAAAACAACCGGTTTCGTCCCAGAATTTATCAAGTTTATTTTTCTGGGAATAAAAAATATAAAAGCGTGTAAATTAAATTAACGAATGGAATGGAATGGAAGAAAAATATGAATTTCAAGAAACTAGAGTCCAATAACATTCAGACCCAGTAAACGTTCCCTCTGCTTACAAAAGGAAGGCCCACGGGATCTGATATACAAAGACTCTAGAAACTTGAGGTGAAATGTGGAGTGAGACCTAGATAAAATCGAAAAATGGTCCGCACTAAAATCAAACACACATTTTCTACTATTTATTATATGCTCTGCAATAGAAGAGCCAGAAGTATTGGTTAGTTGGCTCTTCCTGGCAGACGGATTCAAAATCCTGGGGAGTAAGTTTTGTTTTATTCTCGAATCCAAATGCTGGGACGTCCTCCCTATGTAGTCGAGTCCACAACTATACTTATATTGATAAATCACTGAATTAACATGATGGTGTGGTGGGGAGGTCCTTACGAATGGAAGAGAAAACAGGACGGGTAACAAATATTATCAACAAAATGCGACTTAACCCTATGAAATTTACTAATGACATCATGGATAACTGAGTCTAAAACACTCAAAGGATATCCATTTTGTTGATAAATGTCCAGTTTATCTGCGTCTTCCTTATCTTGGTACAGAGGGTGAGATTTTATCTAGACAAATTTCACGTATGATCAATAGCTGTTATTTTCCGGTTGTTTTTTTTTTTTTTTGTTGTTGTTTTTTAGCTTTATAAAAAAATGCCTCATAAGTTTTGCCTTTTCCTAGCTATTATTAAATTCTGTACCACAAAAAAAAACTTATTTAAATATTATATGTATTGTTGATGTTATATATATAAAAAAAAAGTTTTTTCCCCTCTAAAATCAGATTGACATGGTCATATTTATTCGCTGTTAACCCGATTCTCACCCAGCAAACTTACAGGTAGACCAACGGAGAGCTTTCGGAATTCTACGACTCGATAACTACTCTCCAGGATCAAAAAATCACAACGTGACTGGTGAGTGGAATCGAATCGACATTTGAAACCGGAGACTTAGATGTAACCTGTAATACTGGACACTAGGGACCTACGGCCGGTCTTGTGGATGACGTCGGCCCAGTGGGGTTAGCATACGGTGTTACATGGACGCTTGACAAGAGATCGCGTTACAATTGACACCGTGCGAGAGGATCGGCGTTACAATATTAGAAGAGTTTTTCTTCATTACTAGCTAAGTTCAGGTCTTCACATGACGATGAGAAAATAACTGAAAATACTAAAAAGGTCTTTACATGATGGGGAGTAAATACATCGAAATTACTTTTAAGTTCATCTAATATCTTTATTTTTTTTTTCATATTTAATAAGAAACTAAAAGATGATTGATTTAAAAAAAAATAAAAGCATGAACGATATAAATCAACGTAATAAAACTAAACACTAAGTGCGAACTCTAGCACCCCTGGCAATATGCAGGTCTAAGGATCTATGTCCCCCAGCAATTCCCTCTCTTCTTATTATTAATAATCTATCATATCGTTGTTTGCACAGTTCCCATTGAATTCCTCTTCCTAGCCTTCATGTATATTTTGTAGACAGTTAACTTAAGAACAGCACACCAACTCAGTGATGCTGATAGACAATTATACGTAACCCAACATTCGCTTCATGATACCACTGACCTAAAGAGTTGTACTTTTTTCATTTTTGACTTCCAGGAGATATTCATTTCTGAGAGTGCTCTACGTATCCATTGCAATTCTAACATCTCTCTCATTTTGTAACGAGTTCAACTACGATTTCACACACACACACACACGCACACACACACACACACATATATATATATATATGTATATATATATATATATGTATTACAATAAACGTGCAATCAATTTACAAATACATGAATTATTCACACAAAACTAATGCAAAGGTTAATGGTTTAAATGGCGAGACATCCATCATCGCAAACAATTCAAATAGTACACAAAAACCTCCAGATCCGTTATGAATGAATTGATCCTTGTTTATATAAATTCCTGCCGTATTAGTTGTTATTTTACTACAAGCTTTCGTCTGTTCCTACAGACATCTTCAGGTATATAATAGATGTTGTTCTTGTTTTTTTTCTCTTAGTAATAAGAGGACATCGAAAATATATGTGTTATTGTATCCGAAATGCTATTGAAAATGAGTTATTGGTTTTTGAACACAAACAGTTTAAAAAATTTAAAATCAAACTCAGCGTTGCTTTGGCGCGTTCAAAAACCAATAACTCATTTTGGGTGTAATAAAAAAGGTAGAAGAAGAAGAAGAAGAAGAAGAAGAAGAAGAAGAAGAAGAAGAAGAAGAAGAAGAAGAAGAAGAAGGTCAACGACAAAGAAGTCGAATAAATACGACAACAAAGAAGGTAAAAGAAGTAGAATAAGATTACGCGACCACGACTACGAAGAAGAAGAGGAAGAATATTGTCAATATAGCGGTGGAGGTTAATTGAAATGTAAATTACATTTTTTTTTCCAGCCTAATATGTGTTTAAGAGGAATTGTCTAATATGTAAGCAAGGTCTTAAGACTTTGAATTTCTGGTTTAAAAGGTTCTTTGCATCCAGAAAGGTTGAAACCAAGATAGCGGATTGATCTGAGCTCCTGATATTTAAAGTTAAAAGCTCTGTATGTTATTTATACTTTGACTTTTATTTTTCGCACCTGTATTGAGCACTTTTAAATACTACTGTTTCCTGATCTGATTCACCTCAGACCATTAACCTTTTGTGTATTATATATATATATATATATATATATATATATATATATATATATATATAAAATAAAAAACAAATAGGAAACGTATATCAATCTAAAACGTTACACTTTAATTAAAGTTTCGACAGAAATTGCGAGAAAACAGACAAAAAGACAGAAAACACAGGTATTTTCAATTATTTTTAGGTCAGTTCTCATTAGTCAGACACGTGTCACGTGCATTAAAACCGTAGATCATTCTATGTGTATGTAAGTTTGTGAAGATTCTTGTATGTCTAAGTGGGCATCCACAAACCTACATACAAATTAATAGAAACAAAACGAATAATTCCGTTATTAACTCCCTTATTCTTTTGTATTTTTCCAATAAAACATGACCCAGTGCACATGTCAGTTCTTCGTATGTCCATTCCACGAAGTTGTTCCTTGCAGATTCTCGATTAAATTTAAATCAGGAGAGTTTCCGAGGCAGTCTATAATACTTTGATTTGCTCACAGGTAAAATTTGCCAGTATGTTCGGGCAGCGTTAAAATTTTCGTACGCTTCCTTGGAGTAATGTCTATCACAGACAATGGCCGTAGAACAACTCATCGACAGTCGAGACAATAGTGTATGGGCATGATCGAAATCGGATGCAATCATGGATGACGCAATATTTTTCAAGGCCAAACAAATTTCATCATACACCCCGAAAATAGATTCATATTACTGCACACGACTGCAAATGACCTAATCTGAGGAAAAAATAGAAATCGATTACACCCTGACACTCCAGTGGGTCTAAAATTGACCGTATGGTGAAAGAAAGAAAACTAAAGCGGTTGTTTCAATTAATTTGCACAAGGGCGTATATTCAGATACACAAATAACTTCATCAGTCTAATGTTATTAGAAGAAAACTCTTTTAAACGTTGAAATCACCGAAGTTAAGCAACATCGAGACTGGTCAGTACCTAGATGGGTGACCGCTTGGGAATGCCAGATGTTGTAATCTTGGATGTGCGGGTGGTGTAATGCATACTGGCTTGGAATTTGAAATCGAAGTGCCGAATTTTAATTCCGGTCGGGTTTGTTCTATTCACTTACGCCCCCCAAAAAAACTTTGGGAAAGCTACGAACCCACCTCTTCTCCCACCAGCTATGGGTTAATTAGTAGAACAAAAAAAAACATTATTATCTCTAAAACATTCTTATAATCTAAAAATATTTTTTGTCGTCAAATAATCTGGAAAAGGTTGATAAACCGTAATATAAAACAATCTAAAAATCTTCTCTACTTGAACATCATCATGTCCCTTAGGTTCTTCCTTAATTTCTTCTTTCCTGACCTCTGTTCCATATTCGTCCATTTTCCTTTTTATTTTTTCTCTGTCCTCCATTTCTTCACGTTTCTCCTGGATTTCTCATATTTGGGGCCTTGTACCAAACTAAGATAAGCTCCAGAAACAACAAAATCGCTTCGTGGCCTTTTGAGCTAAGAGATGAAATTAACCAAATTCCCATTCTTAGCGGGGGCGGGAGCGTCGCCAGCAATAATTTCCTCATAGAACTTAAAGAATATTCAGGTTCACTCCCTGATGTCTCAGGTGTTCCAAAAGTAGAAGTTCGAAAGGAACTAGACTATTTATGGCACCATTCGCATCTACGTGTGAGCATATTCTCGTTAAATGTGACCTTTTGTCAAACTTGACACAGTTGGTGGGGGATAAGGTGAACCGTTTTCTTACATTTCTGTTTTTCTGCTAATTTTCTTTCTTTTTTATTTTTTTCTTTCTTTTTTATTTTTTCTTCCTTTTTTATTTTTTCTTTCTTTTTTATTTTTTCTTTCCTTTTTATTTTTTCTTTCATTTTATTTTTTCTTTCTTTTTTATTTTTTCTTTCTTTTTTATTTTTTCTTTCTTTTTTATTTTTTTCTTTCTTTTTTATTTTTTCTTTCTTTTTTATTTTTTCTTTCTTTTTTATTTTTTCTTTCTTTTTTATTTTTTCTTTCTTTTTTATTTTTTCTTTCTTTTTTATTTTTCTTTCCTTTTTATTTTTTCCTTTTTTATTTTTTTATTTTTCTTTCCCTTTTTTTCTCTTTCCCTTATTCATTTTTTCTTTTTGTTTAGATCTTTTATTTTTCTTTCATTTTTCTTTATTTTTATTTTTTATACTTCTGTGGTTTTTTATTTATCTTTGCTTTTTATTTTTTTATTTTTATATGCTTTTTTTATTTTTATATGTTTTTTTTTATTTTTCTTTCATGTTTTTTATATTTTAATTTCCTTTGATATTTATCTTTTCTTTTTTTTATTTTTCCGCCTTTTTTATTTTTCTTTCCATTTTCATTTTTATTTTACATATTTATTTTTCTTTATTTTTTTATTTTCTATACGTTTTTCGTTCCATTTTTTCTTTGTTTCCTTCTTTTATTTTTCTTTCTTTTTTATTTTTCTTTCATTTTCTTCTTTATCTTTTCTTTTTCTTTCATTGTTTTCTTTTTCTTTTTGCCTTTTCAATATCCCTCAAAAATCTCGTTCCCATAATTCATACATGCATACAAAGGTTCTATTTTAAAAGACAAGATTATAATTTGTGAGTGAGGGGCAGTAAACCTACCGAAAATTGCGGGAAAATATCTATAATACGAGCAGCTAGATGATGGCAAAACTTTAAAAAATAGCGGCCGTGGCTTTTGATTAATCGACTCCTCTTTGGTCGACAGAATCCTTAACAACAAATCCCTACCAAACCCCTCCACACGAACAGCTGCCTACAGTTGAAGAAAATCCCTAGATTTCGGTCTGGAGAACATATTTTAAAATAATCTCTTGAAATCGCCTTTTATTCTTGACATGCCTCTTCCGGTGACTTCCGCCGACTTCCGGTAGTTTTTTATTTCTCATCTCCGCCATTTTTATTTTTTTTTTTTTTTTCGTTTCTTCAAACAACTTATTTTCATTTTACCGTCATTTAAAAAAAAATTGATCGTTAGAACTAATTTCGTTTAAATTTTTGGTTTGATATTTTTTTATTTATTTGTTTATTTAGTCATTTTTTTTTATTCTTACCCGTTTTTGTTTTCTTTTTCTTTTAATTCTTTTCGTTTTTATTCTACGTATTTTTTTTTTCTTTCTGTTCCATCCTTTTGTAATATTTCCGAACAACCAGTACGGATTTTTTTTTAATGCTAAGGTGTGTGCGTTTGTGTGTATGTCTGTGTATGTTTGTGTGTGCTCTTTTCTGTGTCTGTGCACCTGTATATCAGTGTGTTCATGCGTATGTGTATGAATGAAAATGTGTGTATGTGCCTATGTGTTTGAATGCACGCAACTCCAACACTGTTTTTAATCACATCTTCTGGAAATTTCACCAGATCATTTGACTTCTCTCTTCATCTATCCTCTCCCCTCTCTCTATCTCTCCCCCACCTCTCTCTCTCTCTCTCTATCTCCCCCACCTCCTCTCTCTCTCTCTCTCTCTCTCTCTCTCTCTCATATAACCTTATATACAAACGGTTTCTCTCAAAAGATGTAAATATATCGTAGTTACCCTTTCTAAAGAATCGATTAATATTTCTACAGATTTATCTCGCACACACACACTCAATGCATATATGTAATCTATTCTCTCTCTCTCTCTCTTTCTCTCTTTCTCTTACTCTCTCTCACTCTTTCTCGCCCTCTGACCGCTCTCTTTGTCTCCCTCTCTCTCTCTTTCTCTTACTTTCTCATTCTTCTCTCTCCCTCCCCTTTTCTCTCTCTCGCTTACGATCTAATCTCACTCTCTCTCTCTCTCTCTCTCTTTCTTTCTTTCTCTTTCACACCTTCTCTGCTCTTTTCTCTCCCTCTCTCTCTCTTTCTTTCACTTTCTCATCCTCCCCTGCCCATAACATCACTTCAAATATATCTAAGTTGTAACGAAGATTTACATCCACATTTGATTTTAACGTTTATTCTAATTGAGTTTTTGGCCTTTGAATTAAAACAAAATAATTAACAATATATATATATATATATATATATATATATATATATATATATATATATATATATATATATTCCTCAGTTTCTTCTTTAAATAATTTATAATATTTTAAACTTAATACAGATGAAACTTAAAATTGGTAATTTTAATTTTTAATTTTATAGTAAAATTTAATATTAATCAATTAGAATGATTTCTATTTTAGTCTAACCCTAACATTAAGCCATTAATTATTATAAACAATGTTCGTTGTCAAGTTTTTTTAAATTCTCATATACTTGTATTTTGATCGGCCATTGCAGCTTATGTAACAGCGTTCCCCAAAGCGAGGGCTGTTTGGTCGATTTGAACCTTTTAAAACTCTTTATTCTACTTTCAACACCATCACTTCATAAGACACCAGAAGTGGTAAAACAAAATGGCTATTTTTGTAGTGATTTTATAACATATTTATATTATAAATTTTGAATAAATTATACACCCCCACACACACCACACACACACACACACACACACATATATATATATATATATATATATATATATATATATATATATATATATATATATATATATATATGAAAAAAATACAGAAAACAAACAAAATCTGAATATGCAATTATGTAGTATTAATGTTAATATAAAGTCGACGTCGGACGTTTCGGTGACTTTTATATTAACATTAATACTACATAATTGCATATTTTTTTTTTGTTTTTCTGTTTTTCTTTCATACTGTCGGATCTATATGCATATATTTGCTTACATATATATATATATATATATATATATATATATATATTTTTGAATAAAAGACAGACCACGTTAAGATTCCATGTAATAAGGTATTTCACCATAACCCCTTTAACAGGGTTCTGGATCATCAGACTTTACTTCAAAAAGCTAAAATGAAAAGAAATTCACACGTTTTTGACGGACCTCATCAAGTATACGTAAAATTAACGAAGTGGTGAAGTGAGGTGGGAGAGAGGATAATTCGTTAATTTTACGTATACTTGATGAGGTCCGTCAAAAACGTGTGAATTTCTTTTCATTTTTCATTTCAGCTTTTGGAAGTAAAGTCTGATGATCCAGAAGCCTGTTAAAGGGGTTATGGTGAAATAGCTTATTACATGGAATCTTAACGTAGTCTGTCTTTTATTCAAACATATCTGCTCTGAATTTTACATTGAGCTCTCTGGATATCATCCTCCTCAGGTCTACCCATACGGATTACCTAAGTTTGCATAAACTAACTAACTATATATATATATATATATATATATATATATATATATATATATATATATATAATATTCTGACTGTGTATGCATTGTGCTTTTAGGATTTTCTTCCATCATTTTTAACCAAAGTTATATAAATGAAAGCTGGCAGCCCAAATGCACTTTATGAAAAATTTCACGGTTTTCCTATTTTAATTTTCTGAGGAATCTTAATTCTTCAGTTAATGATTGTACAGCTCATGGTGAATTCTAAGACAATATAATTTCCGTAGAAATTCCTCTGTCGCATCGTTAAATATTTGACCTTAACAACTTTAACAAAACACAGTAGACTCCCTGACAACGGGATTAAGAAGGCCTTCCGGATATGAGGGATTGGTTACAAAGTCCGGATATGAGGGATTATATTTAGACTAAAATAAAGGAACTGAAATCAGGTTTAACATTCATTTGCAATGTTTTATTGTAAACAGAATAAACTAATGGTAAGTGAAATATAACAGAAATGATTTTAAGGAAAAAGAAATAAATTATGTAATGTTAATGAAAATTCATTTAAGTATGCCACGTATGGCCAAATACACTTTATGTATTATAATATACAATGGAATAAACTCATGAAATTTTCAAGGTTTTCCTATTTGAATTTTCTGACGAATCTTAATTCTTGCGTTAATGATTGAATAAGCTCATGGCGAGTTCTATGACAATAAAATATCCGTGGAAATTCCACTATCACATCGTTAAAATATTTAAGTTTAACAACTTGCAATAACAATCATAAATATGGATTATAAATATGGCTGTTATTGTAAGAAATGGATACAAATGAAAAAAATTGAATTTTCACTGAAACAACCGTTAAAAACTTCCATCTTGCATTCTTTCATTCGTATGTTTTTGGTATTTCTCGGCAATCAAAACGGAATAGTCCATTATTTATGAGGTATTGGCAAGAGATGTTAAATCTCTCTTTCTTTCTTTCTTTCTTTCTTTCTTTCTTTCTTTCTTTCTTTCTTTCTCTCTCTCTCTTTCTTTCACCGTTTCTTTCTCTCTCTTTCTCTCTCTCTCTGTCTCTTGCGTATGTCTTGTTTTTTCTACAGAATCAAAACGGAATAGTTCATTATTTATGAGGTATTAGCAAGAGATGATAAATCTCTCTTTTTTTCTCTTTCTCTCTCTCTCTTTCTCTCCCCCTTTTATCTCTTTCTTTTTCTTTCTTTCTCTCTCTCTCTCTCTCTCTCTCTCTTGGGTATGTCTTCTTTTTTTTACGGAATCAAAACGGAATAATCCATTATTTATGAGGTATTGGCAAGAGACGTTTAATCTCTCTCCCTTTTATCTCTCTCTTTCTCTCTCTTTCTCTTTCTGTCTCTCGCGTATGTCTTGTTTTTTCTACGCAACCAAAACGGAATAGTCCATTATTTATGAGGCATCGGCAAGAGACGTTAAACACTTCTATCTTCATTTCTTCTAGACAAATCCGCGTCTTTTGTTTATGGTAACTTGGTTTTTACCCTTGCCCGGATTCCGTCGTCAAGTATTGTACATCTCAAAAATGGCAATTTTATCTCAGGCTTCTGACTGAGATCAAAGTGTATTAGCTGTTCTAATCAGCTTAATCTAATTTTCTCTCTCCTATTCTTTCTTTCTTCTTTCTTTCATTTTATCACTGAAACCAAGTAATATCATTTGCCCTGTTTGCACACGATAAACACGCGAAGAAAGCCTTTATTAATGAGGCATTGGCAGGACAGAATGGTTGTGCTAACTGACTGTGGGAGAGACAAGCACAATTATGACAAGATATATCTGTGAGAGTGCGTGTGTTTGAGTACACACACAGGCGTATATATATATATATAATGTAAAATGTGTACGTATATATATATATATATATATACGCAATACTTATATATATATATTATTTATATATTATATATACGTGGTACTTATTGGAAAGCGCTCAATATCAGTGATAGAGCTAACATATTAAGTTGGATTGATGTGAGTTTGTGGCCCTGGGTTTCACGCTATTTGCGATCGTCAGACAAATTGTCTGACGATCGCAAATAGCGATGCACACAGAGACGCATATATATATATATATATATATATATATATATATATATATATATATATATATATATATATAGTGATTGTGTCAGCATAGTTACTATGCATTAGGTACGTCCACGAAAAAAAACTTTCTTGAAGCTTTTGTTTTAGTTTTAATTCCAAGCTGACAGATTAAATTTAAAATTTACAAAGAGTAAAATACTTTGCTGTCATTCAAAACTAATCTAACTTGAATGGGAGGAAATTTCGTTTTGAAATTTCTTAATTTTTTGCTCCATTTTTAGCAAAAATATAAAATATCTTTACTAAAATATATATTTCCTAAAAAATATATATTTCCTAAAAAATCTCTTTACTAAAAAGATCTCATTAATAAAAAATCCGTTTAATAAAAATCTCTTTATGGAAAATCTCTTTATTAAGAAATCTTATTTCTTAAAAAATCTCATTTTTTTAAAAATCTCATTATTAAATAATCACTTAACTAAAAAATCTCTTTACTAAAAAATCTCTTTACTAAAAAACGCTTTAATAAAAGATCTCTCTACTAAAAAAAAATCACTTCATTAAAAAAAATCTCCTTCCTAGAAAATATCTTCATTAAAAATCTCTTTACTAAAAAGATCTCATTAATAAAAAATCCGTTTAATAAAAATCTCTTTATGGAAAATCTCTTTATTAAGAAATCTTATTTATTAAAAAATCTCTTTTTTTTTTAAATCTCATTATTAAATAATCACTTAACTAAAAAATCTCTTTACTAAAAAATCTCTTTACTAAAAAACACTTTAATAAAAGATCTCTCTACTAAAAAAAAATCACTTCATTAAAAAAAATCTCCTTCCTAAAAAATATCTTCATTAAAAATCTCTTTACTAAAAAGATCTCATTAATAAAAATCCGTTTAATAAAAATCTCTTTATGGAAAATCTCTTTATTAAGAAATCTTATTTATTAAAAAATCTCTTTTTTTTTTAAATCTCATTATTAAATAATCACTTAACTAAAAAATCTCTTTACTAAAAAATCTCTTTACTAAAAAATCTCTTTACTAAAAAACGCTTTAATAAAAGATCTCTCTACTAAAAAAAAATCACTTCATTAAAAAAAATCTCCTTCCTAAAAAATCACTTCATTAAAAAAAATCTCCTTCCTAAAAAATCACTTCATTAAAAAAAATCTCCTTCCTAAAAAATATCTTCATTAAAAATCTCTTTACTATAAAAGTTCATTTACTAAAAAATCTTCCAAAAATAAAATATACTTTTCTGAAACTTTATTTGATGAATGTTAGCTGGTTTAAAGTATAATTAATCTGTTATTTACTTTAAGTCTAAAATATCACATAAATCCTTTTTCTTAACACCGTTGGTAGCTGTTCATTTATGATGTTGACAGCTTTTTAACGGCTCCCTGGATGCTGAATGACAGATATATGTTTATCTCATGTTGTCCTACGGGGATTTTAACCGTAAAAATCGTTGAGCAATATAAAGCAATCTTGAAAATCAAAAAAATATTCTATCTAATCTTATGTTTTATTAAATTTTAGAGATTTTTTGCTGTAAATTTACTATAATTATTGGTCTTATTATCTGATAATGTCGTGTACGAGCATCCGTATCTACAAAAATCGGCATCCTTATACACATACAAAAACAATTGAAAATTCTTTTAACAATAATTAGTTTGTCAGATTACAATAAGCTTCACGATATATGATTAGTAAATATAGTTTTACTTGATAACAATATTCACTAAGAGTTACACCATTGAAACTAAATTTTAAAACTTTATAAATTATTCTAATTAAAATTGTAGAAAAATTAAAACAAATCTTGTAAAAAAAACACTTTTCCTAGTGCACATTTTTTTTTACCTCCCATCATCATGGCGGAGGTTAACCTTGAGGAGATTCGGTCATTGCGTCTTCTCCGTCTAACGTTCTCTATTGACATGAAATGGAACGATTATATTGAATCAGTTGCTAGGTCTTCTACAAGAAATGTTGGCTCACTGTTTCGTTCTATACAATTTTGCACGATTATTATTATTATTGTTATTATTATTATTATTATTATTATTATTATTAATGATAATATACATTTATATGTCTACCATTTGTTCATACATGGTCTGGTGCTTCTGCTCCGTATTTAGAGAATCTGCAATATTATCGGTCGTGACCTGGCATCTCTGCTTCAGTCGCTTTCCCACCGCCGTCAAGTGCCTATTCTATATATCTCTCATGGCAATTATTCTGATGACCTTTCCTCTTTGCTACATGGATATTACGAATTTAAGTGCAGTACTAGATTGTCAGTTAGGTCTCATTATTTTACAGCTGAAAAAACTTAACCCTCACAGGGCATATTGATGGCAAGAAGGCTAGAGGAAAGCATCGATTCACTTATCTGATGAGTTTGTGCGAATGTATGGCAGATTAGCAATTGTCCAAAAATTAAGGTTCACAAGGGATAGGAAGTTGTGGAGAGCTATGATCGCCTAGGTCATGAGGAATGCAGGTATTAAAGGAAATAAATCAACTGATTCTTGTGCTCGAAGACTTTTCTATTTTACACATTGCATTGATTTTTTTTCTTCCTCATCTGGTCTGGTGCTTCTCTTATGTATTTAGAGATTCTTGATAAAATACAAAGAAGAATCTGCAATATTACCGGTCCTGACCTGGCATCTCGGTTTAAGTCACGTTAGCGACGCAGCAACATAGCTTCCCTGTGCTTTTTTCTATAAATACTTTCATGGTAATTATTCTAATGAGATTTCCTCTGGAAGCTAGACTTTATAAATATAAGCCTATTATTAGACTGACGCAAGGTCTCATCATTTACAACTGAAATGTCTAAATATAACCGTAAGTTCTATGCTAACACTTTCTTCTCACGCACATCTCGCCTGTGAAATTCTTTCGACTTCTTGATTTCTAATCAACAGTGATCCTCAAATATTCAAATGCAGCGTCAATCGTTATCTTCTGTCTTCTTAATTCCTGTTCTTTTATTGTCCTCTCTCGACTTAATAATGCTTCCCTCTTTCTAGAATTCTTTCGCACGCAGTAACCCTTTGTGTCTTGGTACTTAATGATTAAAATAAATTTTTCTTCGTTTATTTTATACAATGTTTTCAATTTCTTTCTTCGTTCATTTTATTCAATATTTTTCATAATTCTTCGATCATTTTATTCAATATTTTCAATTTCTTTCTTTCATTTTATTCAGTATTTTTTAATTTCTTTTCTCGTTCATTTTTTCAATACTTTTCATTTCTTTCTTCGTTCATTTTATTCAAAATAGTTCATTTATTTCTTTGTTCATTTTTTTCAATATTTTCAATTTCTTTCTTCTTTCATTTTATTCAGTATTCTTTTTTATCTTTCCTCGTTCATTTTATTCAATATTTCCAATTTCTTGTTTTTTCATTTTATTCAATATTTGTTTTTTTTTCACTCGTTTATTTTTTCAATATTTTTCATTTCTTTCTTCGTTAATTCCATCCAATATTTTTCATTTCTTTTCCTTCTTTCGTCTCTCACTACTATTTATTCTTTTTGCCCAATTTTTTTGGTATTATTTTTGTGTTTGATTTTTCCCTCGCTTCATTTTTATTCGTTTTTCTCAAAGCAATTGCTTGAAACTTTTGCATCAACTTAATATTAATTAATACACAATTTACCGTGTTTGACTGCATATAAAGCGCACTTTTTTTACTAAAAATATCTTTTAAAATTCCCCTGTGTCTTATATGATATATGTAGGTTTAAAATTCGCGATAGTCGGCCGAAATTAGCTACCTGGCAACTCCTATTAGCTTAGACTTAAATATGAAGAAGCAATGGAACACGTGGATGGCAATACCTGATCCCGACCTTACACTTACAGGAAGAATAAAAAGATCCAGCATTGCACAAGTCTGCGAATGGGTGAAGCGACCTTGACATAATATTAGACCAGAAATGTAAAATCTTTTAAAAAGTGTGGCATTAGCAATGCTCTCAATGGAACGGAAGATGGCGTATTATTTAACGACGATGATAGTTGCACTGAAAATGAGTGTCAGAGTTTTGATAAAGAAGACAACGAATTTTATGGATTTGAAGATGAATAAAATTTTAATTGTAACTGTATTGCTTTGCTAAATTGTAATAATTGCTTAATTTTTATTTTGTTTTCTGACCTTTGGATATAATAAAGTTTTTATAGGTACGAATTCTTTTTTTCCTATTATTTTTCGTTTAATTGTAACCATGGCTTTGTTTAACCAAAATAATACCTCATAAATATAGCCTAGGCTGTAACATTTACTAATAATTTTACTAATTTTACTAATTGCTAATTTTTTCTTGTTTTTCCCTGCTGAAATTGGCGTGCGTCTTATACAACCGTGCGTCTTATACACCCGTGCGTCTTATATGCCGTCAAATACGGCAGTGGAAAGATTGTTTAACATTAACAAAAAACGAGGGAAAGACTTTGTTAAGTCAATAATTAAGTAACTAATTAAATATGAATAAAACAATTCTATGAAAAACTACTTGCAACCTTCGCTCTAACGCATTGTAATGAAATTTGTTTTAAAAGTGCGCTAAGGTCAAAGGAGACGCAAGAAAACAATTTGACTGAATAATAATTCTATAAATCGATATGCGACAAGTCCTTTGAAAAAACAATTTGACTGAATAATAATTCTATAAATCGATATGCGACAAGTCCTTTGAAAAAACAATTTGACTGAATAATAATTCTATAAATCGATATGCGACAAGTCCTTTGAAAAAACAATTTGACTGAATAATAATTCTATAAATCGATATGCGACAAGTCCTTTGAAAAACAATTTGACTGAATAATAATTCTATAAATCGATATGCGACAAGTCCTTTGAAAAAACAATTTGACTGAATAATAATTCTATAAATCGATATGCGACAAGTCCTTTGAAAAACAATTTGACTGAATAATAATTCTATAAATCGATATGCGACAAGTCCTTTGAAAAAACAATTTGACTGAATAATAATTCTATAAATCGATATGCGACAAGTCCTTTGAAAAAAAAACAATTTGACTGAATAATAATTCTATAAATCGATATGCGACAAGTCCTTTGAAAAACAATTTGACTGAATAATAATTCTATAAATCGATATGCGACAAGTCCTTTGAAAAAACAATTTGACTGAAAACTTTTGCATCAACCTAATGAGACCTATGCGTGTCGGAATTTCTACCTAAGCATATATACGAGTGAATTATTGTGAGTATTCGGTTTGATGTATGAGGGTGAAAGAATAGGGTACACGGAATAAGGGTGGAGCACGGCTAATGTCTGCTGATGTGCCGTAAAGGTTTTTTGCAGACGAATTTACCGCTTATAATCTGTTATCTTCTTACTTAGGGAACAAGATGCAGTGAGCGATTTGAAAACGGAATCCGAAGGAGGAGATTACAGGGAAAGATGAATAATTAGGGAAGGGAACGAGTTGGGGGAGGGGGGGCGTGTGCACAGAATTTTCCCAACGGTAGGAACAAAAACTGGAAATGAAGAAAGGGGGGAAAAAAGGGAAAAGAGTCAGTTTTGAGAGAGCGACGAACAAGAATTTCCATCATGAACGCATGCCGGGATGTAAATGGAAAACTATTCCTTCGACATTTATACTTAGTAGTGGCTGCTGCTGCTGTTGCTGTTGCTGCTGCTGCTTATCATCATCATCATCATCATCCTCACAACCACCTCCACCAACACCACCACTACCACCGGCATCATCATCATCGAAATCATCCTCGTCATCGTCATCATAATCATCATCACAACCACTACCGCCACCACTACTACGACCGCCATCATCATCATCATCATAATCATCACCTCCACCACTTCTACCACCGCCATCATCATCATCATCATCATCATCACCACCACATCCACCACCACCACCACTACTACCACCGTCATCATCATCATCATCATCATCGTCATCATCATCCGCCTTGTTGTTATTAATGTTGTTCCTCTTATTTCTTCTTATTAGTAGTATTATCATTTCAATGGATTTCATCTCATGCAAGGCAATAAAGCCACTAAGACACAAGGAGTTATTGGGTGTAGAAAAATGAGAAGCAGAAAAATTACCAATGAGCGGGAACAAAAAGTGTAATCAGGAGAGTAGATAGCGATTGACATTGCATTTAAATTTTTTGCAGATTAAAGTTGGCTGGAAAGCATGGAGACCGAAGAAAGTTCCACAAGCGAGAAGTGCGAAAAAAGAAACTGTTAGCATAGAACTTACGGTTATATCTAACCAGCTCATTTGTAAATTAATGAGTCTAGTACCGCGCTTAAATCCAAAAAATAAATAAATAAATAAGAATTAGATTAAATGTCCCTTGACATGGACAGTTGGGCGATAACAGTCTACACTCCGCCGAAGACTAAATAAAGGGTTCAGTTTGGAATTCTCTGTCAATATACACCTGATGAAGGCCGGAGGCCACAATAACCGAAACGTTGTAATAATAAAAACAAAAATGAGGATAATGGTCCGTATGTAAATAGTGTAAATGTTAACTCCTCATCCCAGAAATTCAGACATTTCTAAGAGCATCAAAGGATAGGAAGTTGTGGAGAACCATGATCATCCACTTAAAATTTATTGGGTTTTTTTTTGTTTGTTTGTTTTTGTTTTTTTTTGCTGAGTTTTATTTATTAGAACTGATGGTCATATCGATGAGATAGCATTACTGTTTTTTGATGTCTTTTATGATTATAGCAGAGAACAAATACTACACTTTGATCCATACCTTATTACCTGAGATTGGAGACAAGCGAAACTCGAGTAGCACTGGCTGCTCGGTCAAAAATTGTGGAATTTCTCCATAAAAGGAAACAGTTAATATTACCATAAGTTAGCATTAAAGACGAGGATATATGCTACCCGTCCTGGGTAAGACGTTAAACTACATCCAGCAGCAAGGCCTCTGATTAGGAGATTTTGAGGAGCGTGGAACCACCTCTTATTTGCTGTTGTTCCCAGGTCCACCCTGACCCGGGGTGGTAGTACCTGTCAGGGTCCCTGCTGCTATGGGCAAATAGTTAACTATTACCAGCAATAGTTTTTTGAAAAAAATTATTACAAGCAATACAATTTTGAAAGAAAAATATTACCAGAAACAGATTTTTGACAAAACACAATATCTCCAGCAATAAAAAAATTTGTCGGCATTAAATAACCCATTGAGGTTGATATACCGTAAAACAAAATAAACCAAACCAAACGAAGATATATGGTACAATTGTTATCTACTCACACTTGCTACGGTGACAGGATATGGTACAAGGCTGGTTTAAAGAGGGGAGCCCAAGCGCGTGCATATGCGCTAAGAGAAAAGATAGGATAGTCCCCGCAAACAACGTTACACTGGCATCAATATACCACCCTCTTTGGAACCGTGCATGGCAATAATTTCTCAGCTGGGCTCTGACCGACGACAGAAATACAATTGAAAGATAAAATGTAGTTTGTCCACCAGAAGGGTAGGTACTGCACTTAGTATTTCCTTGTTGACCTACGCTGGCAAGATGTGACACAAGGTCAGTTTAAAGTGGGCAGCCCGAGCGCGTGTACCGGGCAAGGTCCCAAAATAGCCCCGCCAACGCAACCGTCAGTCCCGCTGGTAACAGTATGACAGCCGGTCTATGCACTTTATGGCACCAAGGAGGTACTGCAGGGGGCAGCTGATCCCCAAAAGCTGGCACCGCTGAAATATATTCTCACTTGCGCTCAGTCCGCAGAGCCACAACTGAGTTGCGCCCTGTCGACAGACAGAAACACAATTGGTTTGCGCGCCGACCGTCTGCTGACTGACCGCAACTCAATTGTGTCTCAGCGGACCAAGTGCAACTTATGTGTGTGTCTGCTGAGTAAGCGCACGTCACTTGTGGCTCTGTTTTCAGACAGAGCACAACTCAATTGTGTCTCTGTCTTCGAACAGAGCGCAACTCAGTTTTGTCTCCGTTTGTGGACAGAATGCATGTTAGTTGTCGCTCTGCGGACAGAGCGCTACTCAATTCTGTCTCTGTATGTGGACAGAATACCGCTGAAAGAGCCCAATTGTGTCTCTCTCTGCAGACAGAGCGCAAATGAATTGTGTCTTTGTCTGCGGACAGCGCATATACAGAGGCACAACTGATTTGCGGTGTCCGCAGGCAGAGACACAACTAAGGTCCTCTCTGTCCACAAGCAAAAACGCAATTGAGTTGCGCTCTGCCAGTAGACACAGGCTAAACTAAGGTCCTCCCTGTCTACAAACACAGGCACAATTGAGTTGCGCTCTGTCTGTAGACACAGGCTAAAATAAGGTCCTCTCTGTCTACAAACACAGACACAATTGAGTTGCGCTCTGTCTGTAGACACAGGCTAAACTAAGGTCCTCCCTGTCTACAGACACAATTGAGTTGTGCTCTGTCTGAAAACAGAGCCACAAGTGAGTTGCGCTCACTCTGCAGACACACACATAAGTTGCGCTTTGTTCGCAGAGACAAAATTAAGTTGCGGTCAGTCAGTAGACAGAGAGAAGATGTAGTTGCGCTTTGTCCACAAAGAGAGACATAAGTGAGTTTCGCTCTGGCCACAAACAGACACCAATGGGGTGTGCTCTGTCCGCAAACAGATGCATGTGAACTGCGCTCTGTCCACAGACATAGATACAACTGAGTTGCGTTATGCCTGCAGAGACTCAATTGAGTTGCGCTATATCAGCAGACAGGTATACAATTGAGTTGCACTCATTCCGTAGACAGAGACCCAAATGAGTTGCGCATTGTCTGCAGAGACACAGTGTAGTTGCGGCATGTCAGCAGGCTGAGAGACAACTGAGTTACGCTCTGTCCACAAAGAGAAACACAACTGCCCGCAAACAGAGCACCATTTCGGTGCGCTCTGTCCTCAAAAAAAGAACAACTGAATTGTACACTGTCCGGAAACTGAGTGACAACTGAATTGCGCTCTTTCCGCAAACAGAGACACAGCTGATTTGCGCTCTGTTCATGGGAAGAGACTCAAATGAGTTATGCTCTCTCCGCAGACAGAGTTACAATTGAGTTACTTTTTCCGCAGACAGACTCAGTTGAGTTGTGCTCTGTCCGCAGAGAAACAATTGAGTTGCGCTCTGTCCGCCGACACAAATGTGTTTCGCTCTGTTCACAGAGACTCACTTGAGTTGTGCTCCGTCCGCAGAGTCACAACTGCGATGCACACTTTCCGCAGACAGAGACACAATGTATTTGCGTTCTGTCCGCAGACAGATACAAAATTGAGTTACGAGACTCAATTGAGTTCCGCTCTGTCCAGTATCAGAGAGACAACTGACATGCGCTCTGTCCGTAAACAGAGGAAACATTTAGTTGCGCACTGTCCGCAAACAGGGACACAATTGAAATGCGCTCTGTCCGCATTCAGATACAGGATTGAGTTGCGCTCTGTCCGCTAACAGAGAGGCAAATTCAGTTACGCTCTGTCCGCAATCTCACAATCGAGTTGCGCTCTGTCCGCAAACAGAGAGGCAAATTCAGTTGCTTTCTGTCTTCATACAGAGACTCTACTGAAACCCAGTTTTATGTCTCTCCGAAGACATACAATTTAGAGACGAAATGTTGTTTATCCGCCCGGAGGCATATACTACACTTTGATCCCAGCCCGATGGCAAAGATATGCATAAAAACATAACTTTCCTGTTCAGGATTGTGTTTCCGGTCCATCTTAAGGGCTACTTCTAACGTCTTCGCCTGAACGCTGAAATTTTATTCGCTAATTAAATCTTGACCCCTCATAGTCTAGAATTAGCTATGTATCCTTCCTGTTTTCCTGCCCATTTCTTACAGCAACCCTCTGCCTTGAGTGGCCCTTGGGCCTTGTATTCGGTAAACATTATTAAAGATAAAATTTCAAAGAACCTCGAGCAGCACTTGTTACTCGGTCTATTATTGCCAAATGTTTTCACATTAAGAAATGACTAAAATTGCCATTAAGTACTGATGCAGGGTTTTTTTTTCAGGCTACCTTCCCGCTGCCTTGTGTACGACTTGCTTCTCGTGATCGTAGAGTCAACCCGGCCCTTGACTGTTAGGAATTTTCTTTTTGCTTTATAGATCATTATCGTAGTATTATTCATTATTAATACGACCATTGTTGTTCCTGTATATTTTTTGTTTTCTTTTCTTTCTTTAACTGCGTCATTTATTCTGTGGCTAACTCTAACGTTTTTTTTTCCTTCTTTATACTTTCCGCGTTCTTATATGCTATGCCTCTCATCTGACAGTCCCTAATCCAAGGCTAGTTTAAGCAGGCTTATTCTACTATCGCTTCTGCCTTCACAACCCCACACCCTCCAGCACACACTTCTCTCCAGGACTCTCTCATGCACGCCTCTGTTTTCATTTCCACATGTGTCCATTCTCCGACTCAGTCCCCTCACCCTGCCAACTCCTTGCATTTCCCAACCTTCCCGTATCTTTCTGGTTTTCGTTCACAATCAGCCCTAACTCCCACTTCGCAGAATATACATGTCATTCGCTCCCTGACTCAAAGCGAATGCTATTACGCGTTCTCTCTTCCTTTCTGAAAGCCCTATATTCTTTTTTACATTCTTCTCTCAACTTTATATTTATTTCAAGTTTTACTTTCACTTTCACTTTTACTTTCAATATGTTCTTTTTACTTTCACTTTCATTTTCAATATGTTTTTACATTGTATCTGCTAATCTGTTCGGGGAAAGGCTGGGGCATAATTTGTTTACTTTCTTTCATATTTTTTTTTTGTTGTTTTGTTTTTGATTTACTTTCCATCAAAAAAATCTTCTATTTTTTCTTTACATTCTTCAGTGTTCCTCACTTACCAATTTTCCAATTGAACCGACTTCTCTAATCTTGAATTTGGCTATTTCTCCGCCTTTCTTTCGATTCGTCATCAATCAACCCATCTGTTTCTATAACCCTCTGTGGATAAATCGCGATTTTCGGATCAACTAGTTACTTACCTTTTCGCAGTTTGGTCATATCTATCGCTCTCTCTCTCTGTTCACATCTATTTCATACGGCGTTCGTATTTATCAGTCGGATGCACTGGTACGGTAACGGTTATAACGTAGAGTTCAATTTCAGCCCACGCCGTTGCATTTACTTTCGCACAGACAATATACCGTTTCCTCTCTCCACTTTGGGTTAGATAGCAGGAGTCCATAGGACTGCCTAACCTTGAATGACAACCAATCTCAGAGATAGAAAAAATCATAGGGAAGGCAGCTGGACACTCCGACGTGGTGTAATGGTTAACAAGCTTGTCTTGCTAAATCAATTACGACTGAATAGTGAATTTGATCCTCACTGGGTGTATAAAACATTCGACCTTTTGCCACATCTAATTTACGCTTACAAAATAAATTTCATTTCCACGTGGTGTAATGGTTAACAAGCTTGTCTGGCTAAATCAATTACGACCGAATAGTGAATTTGATCCTCACTGGGTGTACAATACATTTGGCCTTTTGCCTCATCTAAGTTACGCGTATAAAATAAATTGCATTTCCACGTGGTGTAGTGGTTAGCTTGCTTGTCTAGCTAGATCAGTTACGACTGAATAATGATTTCAGTCCTCACTAGGTGTTCCATTTTTTCGGCCTTGAGCGACATCTAAGCGTTGCTTAGAAAATCACCATGGAAAGGGCAATAGGAAACTAATCCATTATTTTTTACAAACAATTCATAGCAAGATACGGATAGCACAATATAAAGACTGTGAAAAACTAAACGGTCATGGGAGTGCTTCTGAATCTATGGATCTATTTTTCTTCTTATTTGTCATCGTCTGTGTTTCCAATACATTCTTATCTATCTATCTATCTATCTATCTATCTGTTTATTTATATCTATTTTCTGTCTGTTTTTGTATATTTGTAGTACAGATAGAAATTTCAAGGTCACATAATGAGAAAAGAAGGCTTGGAAAATTTGACGCACACAGGAAATATCGAAGGCAAGAGAGACAGAAGAATGCATTCGCAAAATCTACCTGGCGAGAATGGGTGAATAGATGACTGAGTAGGGTTTGGGCCAGATAGTGATAGGACAAAAATTATTGAGAGCTACAAAAGACAGGAAGTTGTGGAGAGCCATGATCGCCAACGCTCTGAAAAGACAGCACATAAAAGAAGAAGTCGTATCTTGGGCACACAATGAGGAAAGAGGGCTTTGAAAATTTGTCACGCACAGGACATAGTGATGGCAAGAGGGACAGAGAAAAGCGTCACATAATTGACAGGGATTAGGAGAGATACCAAAAAAAATCTTTGCTAAAGAACGGGAACTTGTGGAGAGCTATGATCACACATGTCCTGAAGGGACACGGCACACAGAAGAAGAATCTGTTTTCAAATTTTGTTAGCGTTGGTTTCTTTCAGTCTCTGTAAAGTGCCATTTTCTCTTTGCGTCTTTATCCCCGGCGTGCGACAGTGACTAACAAGGTGGGTCTGGCTAAAGATTTATTAATTTCGATCATCACATTAAATGACCCAACAAGTGTTGACATGTCGAAAAATCAATGAACCAAACATCAATGTTGGCTAATGTTTGATTAGTCTGATTAATGATTTCTACTGAGTAGAAACTTCGATCCTCACCGGGTGACGCACACAAAACTTATCATTAAATAACACATATATCATAAACACATATATCATATAACACATAAACACATATATCATATAACACATATATCATATAAATAACACATATATCATAAAACTAAACTGCGTGAAGGTTTTTTTTATTATTATTTATACGAGTCAACAAATTTATTTTTATGTTTCCAATTAAATCTCAAGTAGCGGAAAATCGGCAATTTCTTTTTATGTGTTTGTTTTGCTTCTTTTCTTCACATTGATTTATGCCGCTGTAAGAGGGTACAAATGAAAATATTTAAAAAAGAAGGAGGATACAAATGAAAATATTTAAAGAAGTAAGAGGGTACAAATAAAAATTTTCAAGAAGTAAGAGGGTACAAATGAAAATATTAAAGAAGGAGGGTACAAATGAAAATATTAAAGAACTAAGAGGGTACAAATGAACATATTTAAAGAAGTAAGGGGGTACAAATGAAAATATTTAAAGAACTAAGAGGGTACAAATGAACATATTAAAAAAGTAAGAGGGTACAAATAAATATATTAAAGAAGAAGGAGGGTACAAATGAACATATTAAAGAAGTAAGAGGGTACAAATAAATATATTAAAGAAGTAAGAGGATACAAATGACAATATTCAAAATTGTCAAGGTCTTTCATTTCACTAAAGCAGACGTTAGACGAGGAGTGCTAAATAACTAAAAAATAGCGTCTCATATCTTTTCCGACTTTCCTCGTAAACAAATCAAAATGGTCTATTTGCTACCCATTTTTTATCGTGAGCGTCACCGTGTAAAATGCCCGGGGGGCACTCAAGGTAGAGGGTTAGAGAGTAGGAGACACATTTTAGGCGGATAGATGAGGAAGATAACCCTAGACTTGAACAGGTTAAGATTGTAGGGATCGGGAAAACATCCCCCTTGGAACCGGTTCCAGAGAGCAGTGGTTCGCGGGGCGAAGCTTCTTGAGTGGAACTTAAGCTCTCAATAATGGAATACGAAGGGAATGAGGGTGATTCGCTACAATGGGCGTGGCATGACGGGTCCCCGCCATGAAGGTTAGAACTCGTAGAACAAAGGAATGTCGTTCATTCAGTGCATAGCTAGCGATAGTGCAATGAGAGGCTTGCAACATCTCGTCTGTGAGAGAAGGGCTGCAGGGTGGGAGATAATTTATCACCCACAAGGACGCGGAGACGCTTTTTGGGAAATGAGATCTGGGCAGTTCCTGTCCAAATATGACAGCAGTACGGATCTGACTCTTTTAAAGGTAGAGGATAGCACAAGGCGTCAGATAAGCGCTGGAATGGGGCAGGGAATCGACCATTCTTCATGTAACATTAGCAGAGAACCGTATGTACGAGATCCACTTGCGGTCTGGGTTGAGTTTGAGGCACAACAGACGCTCAAGGCACGGAGCGTCGCTGAGGGAACACTCATTCATCGTGACTGGTGGTAGCTCAGGGCGATGACGGAATGTTTGTTTTTTGAGACATTGATTATAACCAAACAGTTTTTCCCCTCACTGAAATGTTAGAGCCAGATCGAATGAGACATTAGCTGCCAACCTCTGGTCATCATATTCTAGGTGAATTTATGTATTTTTGTACCCTTATTTATAGCAACACATCTATAGACATTCAACCTACTCAAGAGTGAGGCTAGCCGGAACTAAACAAAAAGATTAGGGATTTACTCCGACTGCTGCTGTTTTGTGGGCAGGAGGCAGGCAAGCTATGACGTAACACACAAGGTGACGAAGTAACAAAAAATAAGCAGAATTATGATAGCAGTCTTTTTATTTGGTTGGTATTTGTTTATCTATCTTTTGCGTATTTCTGTAGCGATTGACCATCTTGTAGAGATTTCAACAGGTTTTCAAAGAAATATGGCGTAATTTTCTTTTCCACCATAGTCATTTAGTCATTCAGTTCTCAAATAATAAATGGCGGTTCAAAATTCAGCGTTGGAAGATATCATTGAAGATATATAGCCATGAAGAGAACTGCTTACATGAGAAGATAGACAGGTAGATATATGGATAAGGAGGTCGGGAACGAGATAGATAGATAGATAGATAGATAGATAGATAGATAGATAAGGAACAAAGGAAAAAAAGAAAGAAAGAAAGATGGTCATTGAAAGAAAAATATTGTGATAGATAGATAGATAGATAGATAGATAGATAGATAGATAGATAGAAAATATAAAGAAAGATTGAAAAAAGAAAGAAAGAAGATAGATAGATAGATAGATAGATAGATAGATAGATAGATAGATAGATAGATAAAGAAAGAATGAAAAAAGAAAGAAAGAATATAGATAGATAGATAGATAGAGAGATAGATAGATAGATAGATAGATAGATAGATAGATAGATAGATAGATTAGGATCAAATAAGAAAGAAAGAGAGAGAGATGGTCATTGAAAGAAAAACAGATAGACAGATAAAGAAAGAAAGAAAGAAAGAAAAAAGAAAGAAAGAAAGAAAGAAAGAAAGAAAGAAAGAAAAATAAAGAACGAAAAAGATTAAAATAGATAGACAGATTTCGGACTTACTTTTCTCTCAATCAATTGTCCTCCCTATACATCTTCCTTTTTCAGGAATATTTGTACAAGCGCATGCGCACGCACACACGCACACAACGCATTTTGTTACAGAATAAGCAACGACCAGCTTGCGTGTCTGCAGACGCTCGAACACTCGAACCGTGTCTTTCCTCTTTCTTTCTCTCTCTCTCTCTCTCTCTATCTATCTATCTATCTCTATCTATCTATCTATCTGTCTATCTATGTTATGTAGTTTCGCTAGGTTTTACAAAATCCTCCAAGTATACGCTTAGAGGCCGCTGAGGAAGGTCGAACGCGTTACATCACCTAATGGTCTATTCGACAACCTAAACATCGCGATAAGCAAAACCTGCTTTTCCTTATTTTGCGTTTTCTATCAAAGGCTGAAACATTGTCGCCATTTTAAGCATCGTCGTTTGTTTGTTTGTTTTGTTTTTGTTTTTTGATTTTTTTTTTTGTTTTACCAAAGTTTATATTTGCATGTAAAAAAAAAAAGTAAGTTTGTTTCTTTTGTCCAATTCTTCCTTTTTCACCTTTTTTTTTACAGTTTATTATTACTATTTTTATTCTTTTGTTTTTTTTTCTCTGCATTCTTGTCACCCTTGAATTTCATTCGTTGTTTCCTCGATCTCACTATGTTTTCTTTTATTCTATTAACGTCACACTTTTCTCTCCCATGGCTTCGATTGGCATCTCCCCCCCCCCATTTGCTTCTATGAGCAACTTCCTTTTCTCCCCCCATGCTTTCCTTTACCGGTTCCTTTTCTCTCCTGTTGCTTACTTTAACGTCTGCTTTTTTTGCTCGGTGATTCCTTCAGCGTATTACTTTTCGCTCATGCTGCTTTCATCAGCGTCTACCTTTTCTCCCACATAGCTTCCATTACCGTCTCCTTTTTCTCGCCTGCTGTCTCCTTTAGAGTATCCCTTCTGTCGCCTCTTTCTTCATTTAGCGTCTATCTTTTTCCCCCGTTGCTTACATTAGCGTCTCTCTTTCACCGCTCGTTGCTTCCATTACCAAACTTCCATTAGCGTCTCCCTTTTCTACCTCGTTTCTTCGATTATCGGGTCCCTTTTCTCTACCGTTTCTTCCATTATCGTCTCCTTTTTCTATCCTATTGCTTCCGTTAGCGTCTTCCTTTTCTTCCCCTTCGTTTTCTTTAACGTCTCTCTATTCTCTCCAGTTGCTTCCATTAGCGTCTTTCTTTTTCTCTCTTGTCGCTACCTTTAGTGTCTCCTTTTTCTCCCCAACTGCTTCCATTATCATCTCCCTTTTCTCCATCGTTGCTTCCTTATAGTCTCCCTTTTCTCCATCGTTGTTTCCTTAAAGTCTCCCTTTTCTCCCTAGATGCTTCCTTTAGTGTCTCCCTTTTTCTCACCCGTCGCTTCTTTTAGTGTCTCCCTTTTCTCTCGTGTCGCTTCTTTTAGTGTCGCCCTTTCGTCTCTCGTTACTTCCTTTAGCGTCTCCTTTTTTCTCCCCTGTCGCTTCCTTTAGGGTCTCCCTTTTCTCTCTTGTCGCTTCTTTTAGTGTCGCCCTTTCCTCTCTCGTTACTTCCTTTGGCGTCTCCTTTTTTCTCCCCCGTCGCTTCCTTTAGTGTCTCCTTTTCTCTTCTCGCTTCTTTAGTGTCGCTCTTTCCTCTCTCGTTACTTCCTTTAGCGTCTCCTTTTTTCTCCCCCGTCGCTTCCTTTAGTGTCTCCTATTTCTCTCTTGTCGCTTCTTTTTAGTGTCGCCCTTTCCTCTCTCGTTACTTCATTTAGCGTCTCCTTTTTTCTCCCCCGTCGCTTCCTTTATTGTCGCCCTTTTCTCTCTTGTCGTTTCTTTTAGTGTCGCCCTTTCCTCTCTCGTTACTTCCTTTAGCGTCTCCTTTTTTCTCCCCTGTCGCTTCCTTTAGTGTCTCCTTTTCTCTCTTGTCGCTTCTTTTAGTGTCGCCCTTTCGTCTCTCGTTACTTCCTTTAGCGTCTCCTTTTTCTCCCCTGTCGCTTCCTTTATTGTCTGCCTTTTCTCTCTTGTCGCTTCTTTTAGTGTCGCCCTTTCCTCTCTCGTTACTTCCTTTAGCGTCTGCTTTTTTCTCCCCTGTCGCTTCCTTTAGTGTCTCCCTTTTCTCTCTTGTCGCTTCTTTTAGTGTCGCCCTTTTCTCTCTCGTTACTTCCTTTAGCGTCTCCTTTTTTCTCCCCCGTAGCTTCCTTTAGTGTCTCTCTTTCCTCTCTCTCGTTTCTTCCTTTCGCACCTCTTTTTGTCTCCTTTCTCATCTCCTTTTTTTTCTTCTACCTTTTCCTCCTTTCGCGTCTCCTTTTTCTCTCTGGTTCCTTTCCAAATAAATAAATTATGGGAATTTACAGATGATAAATGAATCTATAGAAATTCATGACAGCCAATTTCCTGAAATAATACGGCATTTAAAAAAAAAAAAAAAAAAAAGAAGCATTGCATACTGAAAATGTTAATTATTTACTTGTATTATCAAATTCAGAATCTTAGATTTTAATGCGCACAGATATTACTGTTGTTGCCCTGACTGAATACGATTTAAAAAGAAACAATTCTCTCAGAAGTAATTTTTTTTTTAGGTGGGGGGTCTTAAAACTAAATCATCCTAGTGTTACCTCACAACAGAAATAGAACGAACTTTTAGTCACCCAAATAAAGCACAATTATCGAAAACCCTGAATTTTTCTCTCAGCTTTTTCTTTGTTGTGTTTTATTAACACAGTCGTCAAGAAACTGGCTGTGTCATCACCTGAAAACGAAGGGCAGTAGCAGAAGCAAAGAACCAACTGACGGCTGCTAACTCTCTAACAAATACGAACAGAGAGAGGGGGAGAGAAGGAAGGGGAGATAGGGGGGAAGGAAGGGGAGAGGGAGGGGGAGAAGGATGGGGAGAGGGAGGGGGGAAGAGAGCAAGGTGACAAGACAGACGAAGGCGTGCTATGTTTCTTTTATCTTTCTTTCACCAGTTGCAAATGTATCGCTTTCCTTTGCATTAAGTTACAAGGCGTGCACTTCAAAAAGAGGTCTAGGCTGATGCGAATACCTGTCGCAGCTGCCGAAAAGGCTGATCGTTGGAGTGAAGTGAGCGCGTTTGGGTAGATACGGGTAGATTTCGATAGAGAAGATGCTAGTAGGTAGATACATGCTGAGAGGTGCTAGTAGTTAGAGATAGAGAGGTTCTAGAAGAAAGAAAGAAAGAAAGAAAGAAAGAAAGAAAGAAAGAAGATTGTCATAGAAAAATACTGAGATAGATAGATAGATAGATAGATAAAGGAACAGACAAAGAAAGAAAGAAAGAAAGAAAGAAAGATCGTGATAGATAGATAGATAGATAGATAGATAGATAGATAGAAAAAGATTGTCTTAGAAAATATTGAAATAGATAGATAGATAGATAGATAAAGGAACAGACAAAGAAAGAAAGAAAGAAAGAAAGATCGTGATAGATAGATAGATAGATAGATAGATGGTATTGCTTTTATGTCCATCGTCTTTTTCATGTTGAATTGTATATTGTCTATGTTAATTATCTTTTATGAATATGTCCTGAAGATGGTCTATTAGACCGAAACGTCCGACGTTGACATTAAACATTAAAACAGCATAATCGCATATTAGGATTTTTGTTTGTTTTTTCAGTATAGTTTTCTTCTTAGATAGATAGATAGATAGATAGATAGATAGATAAAAAGAAAGAAAGAAAGAAAAAAAGAATGAAAGAAATAATGAAAAAGATTATCATAAAAAGAAAAAATTGTTAAATATAAATACATAGATAAGCAACGGACATAGATAGATAGATAGATAGATAGATAGATTTTAAAGACACATACACACACACATATATATATAGAGAGAGAGAAAGAGAGATATAGAAATGAACAGAGTATAGATAGATAGATAGATAGATAGATAGATAGATAGAGACAGACGTACGAACGGCTTCAGGGATGAATGAATTAAAATAAATGCGAACATACTGATGAACAGTCTGAAATAGTTCAGAATTGTTCACGTCTAACCAATTCACTGCATTGCAACTGTTTATATATAGCATCATTCAACTTACCGCCGTTTACCAAGTTCACTTTTGTCAGCATCCATTGTAATGAATCTCTCTAAAGATCGAACCCGTTACGTAAGGCAAACTTCTTAGACCTGGCGCTAAATTACGAAGGTAGCTTAGTGGAAATATATTTCCAAGAAAGATACCGAATAATTACGCATCATGGCGGGATGGATTGTTGCGCGGCTATTTAGGCCTACATTAAAAAGACACACATTTTCTCAAAAACAGCATCAGAAATGTCTATAACAATGGCAGATAACTGATTCTGTGTGTAGCGTCTTCGGTGGGGATTTCTGAGCTGTCTAATGCTGTAGGGGTCAAGACATTTTGAGTCATTAAGACCGGTAGAGAAACTTCCGAGTATCTGCGTAGTGTGGTAACAGACGCCGGCATATATGACGCAGAAATCCGAAGACCTACATGATTGAATATTGAGACATTATCACCGGTAAAGAATCTGTCTGTGGAGTGTATTAACAGAAGACGATAATAAATGCTGCCTAATCCATTTTTAAAACATTATGACGGGTAGAAAAACTTTAGCTATTGTTGTGGTAGGATCCACCTAATTTGCATAGTGGAGTACCGACCATATAAATATGGTTGGTACCGGGTAGAGAGGGGAGGAATCAAGAGATTCAACCAGAGACTCTGCCCGACTGCGACTCAGTCAACACATTCTCCAGGAACGGTCTTCCCAGGAATATACAAAAGACTATATGTAAATATTATGTACACTTTCTTGTTTCAATACATTTTGTTCTAAGTACATTTTGTGTTGCATTATTATTCCATGCATTAGTCAAGTTTCAACAGCTATCTAGGTAGTGTGATAACAGACAACGTGCTATATGACACATAAATCCGACCAGCTGTAAGATTGCATTTCAAGATATTATGACCGGTGTAAAACATTTAGCTCTCTGGGTAGTGTGGTAACAGACGGCGTGATATGTGACACAGAAATCCGAAGATCTGCAGGATTGAATTTTGAGACGTTATGACCAGTAAAGAAAACTTAGCTATCTGGGTAATGTGATAAAAAAAACTATATATGTGACACAGAAATCCGAAGATCTCCATGATTGCATTTTGAGATATTATAAGCGGTAGGGAAATTTTACCTATCTGGGTAGTGTGGTAACAGACAACGGGATATGTGACACAGAAATCCGAAGAGCTGCATTTTGTGACATTATGACCGATAGAGAAAACTTAACAGACTGGATAATGTGGTAACAGAAGAGAGAATGCGTGACACAGAAATCCGATGACCTATAGAAACAGCAAAATTCAGAAATCTTACTTATTATAAAACGCAGATTGTGTTTGTGTGTGTGTGTGTGTGTGTGTGTGTGTGTGTGTGTGTGTGTGTGTGTGTGTGTGTGTGTATGTGCGTTTATATATTGGATCAGATTTCCTACATTTTTCAACCGATTTCAATAAAATGTCACAGAACTACGTAAAATTACCTTGCGGTGGTTCTAACAGCGCCAAAAATTGGAAAAACACAATAGTTTTTGCACGAAATCAATTTGAAAACACGATTAAGAGGCATCACGAGAATTAAAAGGGGACAACTCATATCGAGTTATACTTATTATAAAACCCAGGTTGTGTGTGTGTGTGTGTGTGTGTGTGTGTGTGTGTGTGTGTGTGTGTGTGTTCGTTTATATATGGGATCGGATTTCCTACATTTTTCAACCGATTTCAACAAAATTTCATTTCTTTTTTTTTCTTTTTTTTTTGGCAGGTAGTGTTTCTTATTGTCTTGCACACTTTTTTCTTTATTTTTACATTCAGAATGCTTTAAAAATTCCATTTACAAGACAATTGTTTATAATAAAATTCTATTCAATCGGTAAACTCATAACGATTGAAAACAATGTTTTTGTTTGAGTTTGGGTTTGACCAATTCGTAAAAAAGAAAAAAAAAAAAAAAAAGATAATTAAGACATGCGTGTCCGTCAACCCTAAACAATAATCTTTGTCAATTTTATTTTTCAGTCTTTATGATGGTCGATACTTGATCTATCTCTTACTGTTACATCCCCGGGCAACGCCGGGCTCTACTGCTAGTTAGTAAATAACCCTATAATGAAATACAAGATTGTTGAACTGCTATGGAATATCTAATATCCTACTTACAATCTGCGTATGACTGAAAATGAGAACCTGATATCCAAAGACGCAGTGTAATAGCGAAACAGCTGTCTTTTCTCGAAATATGTTCATGGCAACTTAGCTGACGAGCTATTTTAACTGGTGCCTCGACTACATGAATTAAGCGTTCTACTACGTTGACATCCCGGTCCCAACCTGTTACCGTCGAAACAGTTAAATGTAACCACCTCTTCTTCTCCCACAGCTTCTTCTCTAACACTTCCCGGCAGTGGAACTCCCTTCCGCTTACTTGCTTCCTTGATAACTATAATCTTCAAAAATTTAAATGTAATGTCAATCGACATTTTCTGTCGCCTTCTTCTCCCCGTTCTTCTGTTTATCCTCCTCCGTTCTTTTTATCTTTCCTATCCTTTCCTCAGCCCACCCCACTCAATATTATACCCAGTCTTTTCTCATGCTCTCACTCTCTGCAACCCCTTGCGTACTAGTGACACTCCCGCCTTGCTTGTGGTGATATGCTTAAAAAAAAAGGTAAGCGATTATTAAGAAACTGGAGAATTTTGTTAGAAACAAATAGAAAAGTACTGAAGTGTTATGTAATATCAGTCCTCCTATATGGCAGTGAATGCTGGACAATCTCCCCACAGATGTAGACGAGACTTGATGCAACAGATAAATATG